>CM062634.1:12332795-12608644 GCA_025617555.3 Puccinia polysora | reverse complement strand
GACACACTATCTCAGAAGCCAAAGAATGGTAAACCCTAGTCATGTCTTCATGCAATTGAGAAACTCCCATGCTGGAGGATGCTTCTGAGGAGAATTTGGAGGGTTTAATACGGAGATTTTTGGTGTTTTTTTTCCCATGCGCCTTTCAGGGTTTGGAAATGGTTATTCTTCAAACAAAGAAACTTTGAAACAAAAGGGTTTCTGGGGTGGTTTCAAATTTGCTTGAAGCATGTCTGAATTTTAGCTTATTAATATTCTTTTTTTCCAATTCATGCATGTACTTGCTCCATTTTGATTCCTTGACTAATATGTCATAGCCTCTCAGATGCAAAAAACTCCTCTTGTGGATCCCAGCATACAACTTGAGAGAAGCTGAAATTTGGTCCTTGGTAGCCATCCCACTGCAGTTGGCCTGATTGATCTGATTCATGCAACTGGTGAATTTATTGATGGCATTTTAGATTGTTGCCCATTGGCTCTTGAGGCTGGCGGAAGATCAGGTCAGGTGAGGTATCTGCTTGATAAAATTGACCTCAACACACTTGCAAAACCCTAGGGACATCTGATTGGTTTGATTAAGTGTGTCCTGTGATATTTCCAACCATGTCTTGCATTACTGCAAGTCTTCATTCTTGTTACCAGTATGCACCCACACAGTTTTATTATTGAATTTATTGGTTCCCACCACTAGCAGTTGATCAACATTTATAATAAAAAATGGGGATAGCAATCCAGGCTCTGTAAAAAAAGGAAAAAATAATAATAATGAAAAATGATTACAGAGAAATTGAAGTATGTATTCAGAATCTTGTCTTGACAGATGCAGGAAGTGATGGAATGTCCACATGTCCATGAAGCAAAGGATCTAGTCAGTCCATTTTTTGAGTAGAGGCAGTAAGTTGGAGTTTAATGGAGCAAGAGGAAGAAAATGGATGTTGAAGGATGGATGATATATTGTCCAGAAGAGGAAGGGCAACCCATTTTTGCAAAGGTGGAAGGGCAAGGCAATGCAGAGCAGGGAGGGTGGGCAATGCAGAGGAGAAAGGGCAGTGGCAATTTTTGGGGGAGGTAGAGATAAGATATCCTTTGGGATTCACACGTATGGAACATGAATGTTGATTGATATCAGTGGTATCACAGGTCGCAGAAGGTTGCCAGCTGTGGTAACCCCACATGCTCATTCATACAACTTTTCTTGATAAACAAGTCCACAAAACAAGTTGATCAAGTCTGGCGGACTTGTTTACTGGGTGTGGCAGCTTTGCTTGCTTGAAGGCAGTCCTTGTTCTGTTGAAAAATTAAATCATGATTTCAAGCAAATCGTGCCTGTTGGCCAGGGTGTGAAGGCTGGTGGTCAACAGGACTTGCCACAAGGTCGTCTATTGCGGAGGATTGGTCAATTGCGCACTCACTAACCGCAGCACGGACATTGAATATTCATGAAAAGCAAACACCTGGGTCGGGTTGAAGGCCCCCTCGACATCCCCGCGGTCCCCCTGCAGACAACCTTTTCAACCTTTCGGCTCACTCCCAGAGGCCAACCATGTTTCATTCACTTTCATCGTCAAGATCCACCTTCAAGCGGACGTTGTCCGTAACTGGAGAATGTTCTCGGAGACTTGCGATTGCGATCAGAAACCAACCCACCGCGATATCCTCCAAGGAACGCTGTTATTCCAGAAAAGCTGATTCAAACGACTTGGCGGCCAGATCGCCGAACAAAGCCTATACTCCATCTCCATCTCCGCCCCCTCTCCCACCCAAGGAACAGAAGGAATTCATCTCTCTTATCAACAAATCCAATTCCTCCTCACCTTCATCCAAAGATCAGGCCGAAAGTCAAAATCATCCCGATCTCCGAAACTTGGGACCCGCTGAATTTGAAGGTGACGTGAATCCTAAAACTGGGGAAGTCAACGGACCTAAACGTGATCCCTTGAAGTGGCCTAATGAATGGGGTTACGGTGGCAGAGTTAAGTCTCCTTATTCTAGCTCTTTGAGAGATTTTGCCCCCCTGCTTCCTTTTCCTTTTGTTGTCCGTTGGATATTTCCCTCATGCGGAAAGTGTTTTTCCTTTTTTAAACCGAAGACTGACTGGATTCTCTGGCCCAATTCTGATGTTCATTCGTTCGATCCAAACGATTGAAAAATTGCAGGCCACGGACTTCTGAGGCCCTGTGATTGCTGATAACCCAACGACGTTTTGAAGATCGCTCAGGATGCATTGATCTACGGAGATAGGGACTCAAAACTTCATCCTTGCCCACGAAAAATTTTCAAGCATTTAACCTATCTGTGACATCAAATCCCAAATTCTCTAACAATTCGCCAAACTCTTGATTTGTACTACTAGCATGCAAAAGTCTCGTCCTGTGGCTCATGTAGGCCTTGAGCATAAGACTAGGAGAGGAGATTAAATGGACTAGAACCGACATGGGCTAGGATTAGGATAAACCACCGAACGGTTTTCGTTGTGGTCCCCAGAGCCAATTACGCCCCACAAAAACAGAACAGGACCTGCGTTCAGACTGCTCCTGAGTATCGACAAAGCCTCATCCTCACTGAAAATGGGTCGTAAAGAGAACCAACCAAAAAAACTGGTAACATGATGAAGGAACATGGAAGAATGAGATTAATAAAGATGATCTGTACAATCTTGATTACAGACGTCACAAGATGTTGTGCCTTCTCCCGTAAGCCAATTTGGTTCAGTTGTTCCTTGATGTTCTGTCATGGTTGAAGGAAAAAATAGCTTCGACTTGAGCTGGCCCAAGACTCCACCATCGAGTGGAGCTCCCGGGTGGGTATTAGACGCCAGGATAGCTATGATTCCCACCAGATCCGCCCAGCTAGGAGGGTCAGAGATCACTATTTAGCAATGGGATGAACGATTTTAATCTTTCGTGTTCATAGGACTGTTTCATGAAAAATAACAAAGAAAACAAAGATTATGACCCCCCCCCCAAAAAAAAAGCACGACGCAGAGAAACATCGAGAGCGGCCGATTGAGATCTCCTTCAGCTATAAATAATCACTGATTTCGCCCAGACAAAAACACAAACCTGTCTCCCCAGCCTATTTATGGTAAGTACCACATCTGGACTACCTGTTCAACTTTGGCTGAGGTCACTGCTTGTAACCTCATTATTGCTCACCTCCATTGTTCTACTCTCAGGCCATATGCTTCTTTTGTCTCTTATCCACCCTTGAATTGTCAATTGTTTTCCACTCAGCTTTAAGCTGTCCAATCATTTGACTATTCACATATGTTGTTTTTTCTGCTAAATCAGCCTCTGGCTGTTTACTCTAGGTTCCTTGAGCTGTCTTAGCTCCTTGAGTCTTTGGTTGTCCATCTTTTTTTTCCTCACCCCTATGGATTTTCTCTGTCTCTTCTCTCTCAGCACATTGCTGTTTGTCCTTTGAGGAATTTTCTGTGTTTCTTCACCAAGTTCCTGGGAAGAAAAAAACCCTAAGGCATGGAAAGCAACACCAAAACCACTGTGAAAGAACTTAAACATTTTGGATGTATACTCAGGGTTTAGGTTTCACAAACTGTTGCACTTAGATTCCCTTCTATACTCAATTTTTTCTCCTTTGTTTTTCTTCATCCATTCTTTTCTACTCAACCTTCTTGTTTCTAAACTCCTCAACAGTTGTGCAACCCCTTGTACCATCCTCTTGTTGTCCAAGGATCTCATCATCTTGCTCATCCCCAATCCCTGATTTCTTAGGTTATGAGCCCAGCAACTCAGAATTATCCCTAGTTGAAAATCTAATTTTCTGTTTCATTCCAAAGTTAATCAATCCCAGATCCTACCTGAGAGGTCACAATTCAATCCAAACTGAACACTCCTCCCAACACTGAAAGGATCTCCTCTTTTGACTCATTCAAAACCACAGAATCCTCTTCCACTTTCCAAAGATTCCTTTGAACTAACCTGCCATCTACTACCATCCAAAAAATTTCAAAAAAACCCAAAAAACTTATGAAACCTCCGGAATTTAAAAGCTGAATGAGGCCAACTTTGACAGTTGGCATAATTGCATCCTAACTGGCCTTATCTATAAGGAGCTGGAAAACCTTTTTCTTATCAAACTCATCTCTTCCCTGGAGGATCCATACCTGAAATTTAAAATGAAGAGAGCCATCACCTTCATCTTCTTTCACCTTTGTCACAAAAACTTCACTCTTTTTGTTTCTCATATCACCAAATACAAGCCAAAAATTCTTTGAGATGCTATCAATGCTCACTATGAAACCCAATTCCTTGAAATTGCAGCAAAATTTATGGAAAGGCTCTATGGAATTCAATTCCAAGGATACATTCAATCCTCAATCAATCTGTTTTTCCAATTTTTCAGCTTATCTTGAATTTGCCTTCTGTCTATTTTTTTTACTATTTTCTATCCTATCATATTATTTTATATATTATTTATCTATTATTTATTATATTCTTTATCTAGTATAAATTTCAAGATAGGTCAGTGGCCAAGAGACTCCACAACTCCTGATCTTATCTCCAAACTCAAACATGTCACAAAGATATATAGAACTAGTATCACTACTGTCCTCTGACTCATAATTACCTCCAATACCTGATCTTAGAACATCTTCACACAATCTTCAATCACTCTGCTCACCTGAAACTTGGACCCCTTACCACCAGCTCTGGCCCTTTGCCAAGCTCAACTTAACTTCACCTATCACTCAAATCATGCACTACTATCTAAAAGTTTCTCCTGAAATATCTCAGCCTAATACTATCATTCTCTATCTTTTAGTAGTTATCCTACTACTTTCTTCTTTTATATCAAATTTTTTCCTTAATTCCTTGCTTCTTTTAAATTTCAGTATTACTTATTTCTTATGCACATCTGCAAACCCCCATGGGGTTCTGTTTTCCTTTAGTTATTTAATTTCTTTTTGGTTTCTAATCCATTTCTTTCTTTTGACTGAAACATGATTCATTTAGTTTTCTTCCTATTCAAAAAACAATTTACAGTCCAACCAATGCAAATCAGCAAAAAAAAATCAACAAATGAAGGGGGGGAAACATGAAAACCTCAGGAATTCTGAGTTTGATGATAATTAAAAAAAATCATGGCATTCCCATACTTGACAATATTAAATTAACTCAATGGTTAATCAGTATAAAAATTTCCCTTTGGGTAAAAAATAATACTCTGTGTCTGTTTATTGCCTTTAGCTGAATCAACCACCCCTTCCCAAGAGTATGATTTCAATGATTCCATGAAAATAATAATAAAACACCTGAGAACCCAAGCTTGTGGCTCAATTTTTTTGCTGTCTGAATCAGGAAATACCTACAAGCTATGGAAAGAAATTCTCAACAAAAAAGCATCACAATCCATTAAAAAGAAGATAAATTGAAGACTTGAATGTTTTTGATTCCTGAACCAACAGACTAAGCGCGATTGAATCAACAAGAGTCTTAGGAAGAAAACAAAGAATGAAAAAGAGAATGAAGAAAATAAAGAATGATTCTCACTCTAGGCGGACACAAAAGGATTGGGCGCTCAGGTTGGTAACAAAAGAAAATAAAAGAAAATAGAATAAAAGAAAGGACTGGATCTGACATGTGTCGCAGATAAGCACGTGAGTGAGATTCGAAGCCAGTGTAAGGTTTAGCATAGAGACAACCTCACATATGAACACTAAAGAAAGGAAATCCCTCAATGTTGACTGATGAATGTTGGTTTGACAAAGTGATGATGTTGAGGAGTTTATTGTATTGAGCTTATTGAGGGAGATGAGGATGATGAGTTTTGGCGGAGGTGAGTGTTGATGACAAGATGGAGTGAGAAGAAGATAATATGAGAGAAGCGGTGAAAGAAGCGGAAGCTGAGATGGATGGCGGAAGCAAGTGTGGAAGTGGGTGAGATGGATAGCGGAAGCAATGAAGAAAGTGGGTGAAGGAAGCGGAAGCAATGAAGAAAGTGGGTGAAGGAAGCGGAAGGGGAATGATGAGGTGGATGGTAGAAGTGGTGAGTTTTGAGGAGCAAGATGAAATGGTGGAGAGAAATCAATGAGCCAGTGGGATGGGAAGTGAATGGATGAAAGCAATGAGGAGATAGGATGCGCGCGCCCATGCGTGCCGTTGCGCGGATGATTATTGCAGATGAGCGGGCGCCATTGCGCGGACGAGATAGGAAACTGAAACATGTGCGCATTGGGTGCACGGAAGAGGATCGTGGTTAGAGATCAATTCTAATGGGATTTCATTTCATTTCAACATAAATGTGTGGGTAAATTTCTGGCAAATTGATTAAACTGGTTACCTTGATCCCTACCTCATCAAATGAGGAAGAAGGGGGTAAAAATTGCAATCATTAATCTACAAATACTACAAAAATTAATGAGCTACTACATTCAGGAAAAATTAACTCCTGAGATGTGGCATTTTTTTGAAAAAATGCTTCTAAGCGAAGAAATAATCAGCAATACCAAATCTGTGATAAACAATCTTTGAGAAATTATTTCCTTGGAAAAAAACAGAAAATACAGAAATTCACTTCCATGGCCTATTATATCCCTTTGTCAAGTACTTCATTGTTTAAATTTCTTAATAATCCTCCAAAAGGAAATACCAAATTCAGACCACCTGAACAACCATGCTTTCCTGGCTACTGCAATCCACTTGTAAACATCCAAAAAACAATTCACACCATCTGAGGTGTGAATGGGTCATTTAGGGTTGCAAATTTAACTTTGCCCAATTAATTTCAAAATTCAAGAAAATTCTCAATTTTTACAACCTGCTCACCTCTTTGAATTCTACTGAAAAGAAGTGATGGATAGGGATTTTTTTTTCTTTCTAATTGAATTAACTCCTTCTCTGTGTCCTATTTTTGAAACTCAATTATATTTTATTTGTTTTTTTACTCAGCATCAATCTTTATTCTTAGAGAAGTAAGCTGAGAGCCAAATTCATTTTGTGCATGGCTTTTTCAACACCACCAAATGACCAATTGCACACCAATTTTTTGGTGTGTGAACCACACACACCAATAATTTGGATGTACACAGGTCCACAACCCACTGTTTCTGGAATGCACAAGTGTACATACCAAAAATTAACCTTTTGTTGAATTTTGGAAATGTGCACACCAAAAAATTTGGCCTGTATATCTGTGCACACCATAAAACTTCATATCACTCAAATAAACAAGGACTAAAAACTGTCAAAAAATTACTAAAAATACTTAAAGTTATGTTAAAATGAGAAATAAATTTTTAAAATGAAATTGTGGATGAGATCTGAAATACTAAAATAACATAAATTTAATAAAATGAAGGAAATTTCTTTCATTATTTTTTCCTTAATTTTTTTAAAAAAATCAATGTTCTCCTCACATAAATTCAAAAAATGTATAAAAGAATTACTTTTTTAAAAAAGAAAAAAATAGGCAAAGCTAATAATTTGTTAGTTGCACATGTAGTATGATTTTAATTTTTATTTGAAAAATTGTTACACTAGAATGATTTCATAAGGAAAAATTTCAAAATGGAATGCCTCATTACTGCATCTTGAATTGGTTTTCCTTCTATAGAGGTCAAAATTTGTTACCAACAAGATCTTTTTCTTGAAGTTTGATTTGTGAGGCATTTTGAAATTTTGGTTAATATTTTGACTTTCTATATTCATTCTTTCACATATTTTTCCAATTTCTTAGAAGAAATATTGAATTTTTACAATTATTAAGTCAAAAATAATAAAACATAATCCTTCAATTTCATTAAATTTCTTTTATTACAGTATTTGGTATCTCATCAATAGGTTCATTTTCTATTTTTCATTTTGACATGATTTTCATTATTTTAAATATCTTTATTTAATTTTCAATGATGTATATTTTTGATTTAAAACCAAATTTTTGGCATTAAAAGGTCTGAATGCCTAAAATAAAGCTGAATAAGCCATATTTTGGTGCGTGGAACTTTGCAGACACAAAATATTGGTGTATTAAACTATTAATTTCAGGAGAATTTTTTGTGGAACTGTGCACACCAAAAATGGTGCAAACTCAATATGTTTTTGGTGTCCAAATAGCCAAACCCTTTATTTTTAGACTCAATGGATTCTTCAAGATCCCAAATTTCTCTTTCAAATTTGCATTTTTGATGTTATGCATCAACTTTCTCCTTTTAAACCTTTCATTTCACTTTTTCTTCAGAGGAAATAAAATTTTAATTGTTTGAATTATAAGATATTTTTTATTTACCAACCAAAATTGATTGATTCTAAGTTTCAAATATCTCATCATGGAATCCAAAGATAAAATCTTTTGTCTGCTTTTGATAGTTTTTTTGATTGATCTTCATTTGATTTGGGGACTTTTTGTTTGCCTTTTCTGATGATAGAATATTCTGAACAATTTAAATATCTGTTGAATTTGAGACAGGAGTCCATATTGGCTCAATTTTGATATTTTTTAAAAATAGTTGGGTTTGATAAGAAATAAGTGACTATTTATCAATCAACGAATGGAGAAGAAATTCAATGATTAATTGATTGGAATTAAATTTTGAAAATTTTTTGACTGGTTGAGAGCCTCAAGAAAATAGTGGAATATTAGAGAAGCTTATGGTTTTCAGTGTAATTGATCTGGAGACTAGCTCAAGACAGACTTCAGAAGGATCAAAGAAGGAACAGATGATTAATTAAGACTAGGAAAATGGAACAATTAAATAATCAAAGAAAAAGATGCTTTGAAGATTTTGAAAAAAATGAGAAAAATGAATAAAAATATTTGTGCATGCACTAGATGAATATGCTTTGATATTAGGATCACATCAGAAAATACTGGTAATAATATTATCAGCTGACCACACAGAAATTAGATAATCAATCCACTAGAAATATAAATAAATTAGAATATATGAAGAAATTTCAAGAAAATTTGATGTGAGCTGATAATGACTATTAAAACTTAAAGCCTTTTTCAAGTTTTGGAAAATTTCAAAAATTTTGACATTAAAAAGTGATTGATTCAAAGCAGAAAGCACAGGATTTAGGGAAGTTTTCATGGAGGTAGTTGTGCTTCTTTTCATGGGATTGGGACTGATAGAGTTATATTATCTTCCTCAAAATATTATTCTGGCCCTTCAAAGGGCTAATATTTATATATAAAATCAAAAGGTACCTTTTTATTACTATCATCAAATTGTGATTGGACAGCTATCTCATCCATACAATTAGACTTCAATTGTTGGAAATTGAGATTCCAAGAATTTTTTTTATAGAATTCTCAAGAAATTTTCCATCAATTTTGTTTCAAAAACTAAATATTAACTTTATTTTGTCTAGAAAATAAAAAAATTCCTCCAATTTATCAGCTTCATTCAAACCCAAAATCCTTCAGATCAAAATTGAGTAGGATTTTTTTTAATTCAATCAGTTCTTAAATTTCCCCCTCACCTGGTTTTACAGAAAAAGAAGCCAAACTTGGGTTTCTTCTTAAGATCATTGGTCATCATGAGTCAAATTTTAAATTAAAATATACAGTTCAACCAAACCAGGGTTCTTTTTCATAACCAATGAAAGCATTAAAATTTTCAGAATCCGTAAGCTATTTAACCTAATTAGAAAACCATCTCTCTTCACTTAACCAGATCCTTTTGAGGGCAATTAAAAAGTATAATTGACTGAAGTTGAATGACAAGCCAAGTTTCTTGGTGAATGTTACTTTTTTTTTTTTAAAAAAAAAAAATAGGAAATAAATGAAGAGAGATGAACAGAAAAAGTGATTCTGATTGCAGTATTAAATAGTACTGATATTTCATGGAGGAGGGTGAATCAGTCAACTGATGAGGCAGGTGTAGAAGATGAGTAATTTAGGCAGTGCTTATGGAAGGGCAGGTGATTATTTGGAAAAAGGTTTGAAATCAAAGGAACTTGGAAAATGGGGGTGGATTCTGTGGTCCCATGCAAGATTGAGGGTGTGGATAACCTTATACAAAATATTTGAAAATAAATAAATTATTGGTTGGTAAATTTGAAATTCCTCATTTGAAATAAGTGGTTTTTATTTTTTTTTTAGTTTTTGAAAATTTGATTCAAGTTGTGGAATGGAATATTTGCTTGAAGCTTACCTTTTTTAAATGAAATTTCTTTCACTCTGATACTCCCTGATAGGAATATTGAGATAGAAATAAAGACACAGAAAAAATATTGAAATATGAATTACAAGGAATTTTTGTTAAGAGATAGGAGAAGCCAAGAGCTTGTTTGGTAGTTCATGTTTAATATTACATTTTAATGAGTGAAAAATTGAGGCTTAAGAAAATTTTAATTTACAAAAATAAAGGCTTTTGTGGAAAATAAATTGGATAAAAGTAATGGATCATTTGGTTGTCTGAAATATCAATGAATCATTTGGTTTTCTGCCAGAGATAGAAATTGAAATTATTTGATTTAACCTTTAATGGTTCCAATCCAATTCAAATTCATCATTGTTTCAAAATTTTAAAAATCATTTTTGATTTAAATTCAAATTATGAGGGAAGCTCAATTTTTTCAATTCTTCCATAGGAAACCTTTCTTTAAGGGATCTCCATCTCAATAAAAAAAATCATAGTACAAACAAAAGACTACAATATTTGCTTTTAACTTCTAGGATTCTTTCATTCCATAATTAAATCTTTCTGTTTCATTTCAAATAAATCCACTTTTTACATCCAACACATATTCATGGTTTTTCTTGTAGCCATAACCAATTTGACCCCAATGCTTTGCGCGTTCCAAGAACCTTGGTTGTTGATTTGTGGTGTAAGTACAATGCCCTTGGATTAAACCCTGTAACTAAGGCCCTGTTTGGGTCCACACTAAGCGTCAGAAAGTGTCATTTGGTAAATAAGTTTACCTTCATAATCAATTTTGCACAAAATCAATTATGATGCAACCTTATTTCAGGACCAGATGCATTTGGCCTCCACAAGCAACATATGGCTGTCATGGACTTGTTTTGTCTGTGCATTTGGGGTCCGTAAGCGTCAAGTCTCTCACTTCCCGCTTGAGCTTGCAACACAAGTACCTTCCATCTCCCCTTATTTGTTGATAATCCCTACCATACACATACAAAAAAAATGGAATCAGAGAAACAACAAAGCAAAAAACAAATCAAAAGAAAAAACAAATCTTCCAACTACTCTCCCTCAGGAGCTATAGTATGAGAGGGGCTGGGGGACATGTTGGAAGTCCAAGGATGTTCTTGAGTTTGCTGCATATGGTGAGGACTATGAAGGTGATTCATTGAAAATTTGGAGGGATAGCAAAGGTGAAGTTGAAGGTAGACAGAGTCAAAGGGGGGGGGAGGCCCATGGAGCAGATGGTTATGACAGTAAATTTTGGTCTGGACCAAAATGTGCAGTCATATGGGTTTTTGGCCTATGGGAGACCTGAAACCTGAGCAAGCATTTTTAAGCATCATTTTGGCAAATGTGGACGGGTGGATACCAAACGCCAACCATACACTGCTTCAAGAGATCTTCATGACACTTGATGATGCTTGGTGTGGACCCAAATGGGGCCTAAGACCATTCATTACCTCAAAGCCCTTAGATATTAATTTTTTTTCTTTTTGGTTTTAGGTTAATTTGATTTGTCATTGGACCCAGTAAAATTTGGCCAAGCTTTGAATTGAGTTATTAATGCATATCAGTTGTTGTCAAACCTGCAGCTATTATTGAGCGGAGTCATTGCCCCTCGCACATGGTGCTGAGGTTTTACATGATTTGTCGCGCGGAAGTTTTTACTGATGCCCGAGCCAACGTCCATTTTTGTGGGCTGACCAAATGGCAACCTCGCGCCGACGTCAAATGTGAAACCTCACCACCGGCGTGCAGCAATTCATGTTACATATGGGCCCCTGGCGGTCCTCACAACTGACAACGTGGCCGAGCGGTTAAGGCGATTGACTAGAACGTCTGATTCTAGATGCAGCTTTCATCATCATCAATTGGGATTTTCCCGCGTAGGTTCAAATCCTGCCGTTGTCGGGCGCTTCCCCCATCTTTGTTGCTCCTCTCGAGCCGCCCTCTTCTCATGGCACCCCGCCAATCTCCTTGACGGTTGTCCTCACTCGGCACATGCCCGAGAGGAAGATTAGCAGGAGTGACATCACACTCATTCTTTTGCGGGGTCGCTCCAATTGGAGTCGTGGCAAACGGGTCAGAATGACGTCAGTCGCTGCCGCGTTCAGATTATGACGTACGGTATCCGACTATCATCACCCACAGATGATACTTATTGACATATTTGATCGAGATAAGATGGTCTTAAGCTGATTTCCACCAGTAAAGGGGTTTGGACTGACTCGTCCATTACCAATGTATTGTAGTCCCCCCAGCAGTGGTCGCTGCTCGATCGATCGAATGGTAATATAGAAAAGTAGGCAGCACCTAATCAAGCATAAGCTTGCTCCAACCGCCTTGGCTCAAAAGTATGCCTACCGAATTTAAGTCATGAGTCTATTTTCAACCTCGATAGGAAACCGGTCATAGAAAAGGAGGGAATGATTATTACTTGACTGAAGAGAGAGAGAGAGCTTACAAACCGTTTTGAATTCACAGCCAAGTACATGAATAACACTAATGATGGTGACCAAAGGGTTAGTATCTCCAAGAAGGAGGTGGAGACAGGCAGGGTTAGGCAGATATCAATTGATAAAACTGGTCGCGGATTGCTGAGGAGGGGAGAACAAAATTAATCACTGATTGCTTTCAAAAGCCAATAATTATCTCCAAGAACAAGGGAGTACCTAATTTCAATACAGAAATTATCTTTGATTGTTTCTTGCAGCTCTTTCATGGCTTTGAATCAAAAAAATAAAAAATCGGACCTGCTTTTTATGGAGAAATCAAATCATTATGGATCCTGCTTTGATGCACTATCCCCTGTGCCAATAGAAATCAATCCTGCCATAAACCCCACCAATCAGAAAACATGAACAAAAATATTCTTGAACACCATCTGGCTTTTCAGAACCCAAAAAAATATCTTCTTGGCCAAATTTCCAATTAAAAGATAATCTCTATTGGCCAAAAATAAATCAACAATCCCTGTGTTTTAAAAACCATCTGCCACTCATGGCTGACCCACTTGCTTGCTTGAATTCACCATTTTTAATCTGGTTCAAATTGATTGATCCCATGGTTGATTTTGAAAAAATCTTTTTTTTTTCAAATTATTTGTTAATGTATTTCTCCAGATCCACTTCTTCAAATTATAATTTTAATGATAAAGACAGAACTTTTGAAATGTTTTAACTATGATTATATTAGACTTAATTTTATTACTGCTTCTTGTGCTTCCTTATTGAATTCATTGTTTTTTTTGCCTCATGAATTAAACTCAAACTCCATCTTCTGAGTCTCCTTAATACTAGTAAAGTCCTAGCCCAACCTAAAAACCTCTCCAGGCCTTTACCAAACTTGAAGTCTTTGCTCACTTTTTCTGAAACTTTAGCCCAAACCATTATGCATCTTTTGCATCAATATTCTTCTTCTTCATTCCAGTTATTCCCAGCCCATATTTTTTTTATCTTCCATGTAAATTTTACTATTGATTTCCTGAATTTATGTGGGGTAAGCATGCAATAGTATATGACCTCACTTTCCAAAAAAAATCCTACACTAGTATTTCAGATCTTCTCAGCTATTATTCTAAATTTAATGTATCTTCTCAACCAGGAACCTTAATTTTCTTCCTTGATACAAGAAATTTAACAATTTTGGCTGGAGAAGTAGCTCAGAAGCTTTAAAAACCTTGGAACCTGTTCAACCATAGATTCCTACGCTTGGAGAAATTCTGAAAGACAATTTGGTCCATAGTTTCAAATCCATTGAGCCTCATGTGTAGCAATTTAGAAGATTCAAAATTCCACTAGAATACAGTTTTCCTAAAAGAGGCCTATCACAAGCATTTGAATATAACCACAAGGAAGAAGTAAATGCCAATAAATTTCCTATTAGGGAATATCAGATTTATCAAAGCTCCCATTTTTTAATGGTTGTTTTCAGAAAAATACCACAATTTCAAACATGCCATTTTTTTTAAAAAAAAAACTTATTTCACATCATACATTTCAGATTTGCCCAAAAATAAATGTTTTTTTTAAATTGAGTATATAAAGTTACCTCTTCCAATCAACCAACTTTACAAACTAATCAACATCAATTTACGACCAGCTACCTCTCCAGGAGAGCCCCCATGTTCTCTGGTCCAACTTCAATCAAGGCCCTTGGCCAGAAGCTCATCCTGATTCATCATGTCTCCATTTTTGCCTCCTTCACTTCCCTTCCCAGTATCACCTTACTTTCCGCCATGGTAATTTTATGAATTCCTTCCTTGAAATCTCCAACCTTCTCCTGTACACCTTTTTCTACACCCCTCCCAAATATTCCACAATCCTAAACACCTGGTTGGGATCCCTTGTCAGTCGTCTACTGGCCCTCATGGGCTCCACTGCTGCCAGTGCCCCTCTTGATCATCCTACCAGCTGGTTTACCTTTGGTTTACTCTACCTTCAATCCTTTCTCACCACCATCCAGGATCAGATCCCAACCCAACCTGAACAATCTACTCAGACTGAAATTTGATGATTCATAGTAACTAGACAGTGCAACTAATGATCAGGATGATTACAATGAGAATAGGAAGAATAAGAAGAAGAGGAGGACTACTACTTCTCTCAAGCTATTTCACACATTCAAAGACCTCAGTTGCTAATATAATCAATGGTCCCATCCATCCCCTGGCACCCCCATCCTCACCTTCACCCTTGATTTATCATTATCATTTTCCCAAGAAACTCATCCATCCCTCTATTGAATAACCATCCAATCCCTCCAATTGGTCCTTCTCATCCCCTCCTCCAACCTTGGATCCTATCATAACTCAGGGCTCACTTGACAACCTCCAACTCATACAATCCAAAAAAATCTCACCATACATTCAAACCAACTAGGCATCATTAAGTTGGAACTATCCTAACTCTGGCTCAGAGTATCCTGTCAGGCTCATAGTTCCATGGAACCAAGAAATAAGCAGAAAAATTGAAGAAATTGGATATCCCACTCAACATAAATCCTATTAAATTCAGGATAATCATCAATCATCATAACTCTCATCCTCAACTCTAAATAAAATGGTCCCACCCACTCAATTGCATTCAACTTGAAGAATATCATTCCTTTTGTCTATTTTTCACTCAGTGTATTGAAGTCTCCCAACCAATTGGAATCAAATATCTCACATTTGTGAAACAGGGATAGATGGAAAAGGCTTGAAATGAGGAAATCAATCTGCTTTTTAGAAAGAAAAACAAATTCAGGGGAATAAAAAAAAATGAGAAATTGATGAAGGAGTTTACTGGAAATGAGAGTTAGGAGCTTGGGTCCAACAAATTACTGTAATCACAAAAAATGGTGATTATTTTGAATTTTCCCCATCTGTTTTTGTATTTAAAAGAGGTCAAGGTTAGAGGAAGGTATAAAGAGTTGAGGACAAAAGCTTTAAATAAAAAGCTTAGAAAGCTACTGGAAGTGATTCCAGAAGAAAGATAAAAGGCAAGGAAAATTGCTGCTAATTGGGAACAATAACTCTGAAATTCAATTCCAGAATTCAGTGCCAAAGAGAATGGGGAGAGTCAAGATGAGCAGGTAAGAGGGAGAAGAAAGGCCATCAAGGGCCATAGATTTACATCCAATTTTTGGGGTTTCAAGATGGTATCAATGACTAAAGCAACCATGAAAAGAGTCAAAAGATAGTTTTCAGCTTCATTTCTGCTTTTTGGATAATCAAAATTATTTTCCCTGCGTGGAAATCTAACACCTTTTTGCTTGGGCTTTGGAATTGATAAAATATTGATCATGTCCCAATTTTTTAGAGGACACAAAAGGCCCAATTTGTGAGGCTTTATGAGATCAAATCCACCCAATCAAGGTTTGGGGCAGGAGGGAAGGGTAGTGGATTAAAGGGATCAGGGTGGTCTCAATAGAATTGTAAAAGAAGATAGAAGATGAATTATTGGAAGCTAGGGTTCCAAGAGGGAGGTTTTTGGGGGGTATATACTGTGGAAACTGAGAAAGAGAGATGATATCAAGAGGGGGATGAGAGTTTTGACAAGTTAATCAGTTGATTATTGAGTGGGGTTGTCATACAACCACCCCAAATACTATAGGGAAATTTTATGATAATGAGAGAAAATGGGAGATTTCTGATTGTGAGGGAAGTTCAAGTAAAGAAATGCCAACTGCAAAGGACAAAACTTTAGTTCACAGTCTGAACAAACTGTGAGGAGGATGAATTTTTTTCAATTGAAGGAGGAATAAGGCAAATACAAATGTGATACCTTGAACTCAGAAAAGATGCAAGAACATGTGAAATTAATTAACTGAGGGAAAAATATTCAGGTGGATTTCATGGTCCTTATAAGGTAACCAGGGATGACTAGAAACAAACTGATGGAAAATTATCTACAGCCAGGGGCCAATGAAACAATTAATGACAGGAACAGACTGGTTAAATAAAATAAATGATATATTTTTTCCAAATTTTCAGGGTAAGCGCAAACAATAGAGAATGCAAGAGCATGAAAATTGCAGGATGAATGAATGACGTGCAAGGAAAAGTAATGTGAATTAAAAGATATAGTTTTTCAGGGTGTGGGACTGATCCTTAAGCAGATATTTCAACTGATATGGATTCCTATACAACATGTGAGTCAATATGAATAGCATGACCAAGAATGGAATAGCTTTATCCAACAATGGAAGAGGAAAGTTTGATTGGATGGTTGAATAATCATTGAGGATTGCAAGGATAGACTGGGTTCCCAAAGTTGGTAGGTCACTTGTGTATAAGCCACAGGTAGTAAGCAGAAATGCTAATAAAAAGTTGTTTGCTTGTTTCATGCTTATAGAATGATGTAAATGGTAATGAGGAACAGGATATTTATAATGGATGATGTAGACAATAACCCTTGACTTGGAGTGTGACAGTTGCCTGGGTATAAAACCTGCTAGCTCCTGAAAGCATTCTGTAAATTTCCCATCACATCTTGAGTCTTTAACATTTATTTGATACCCTTACATAACATTCATTTAATTAAAACTTTTGGACAAGATTTTGCCCTCTCTTTGTTTTTTTGATAACTGCATTTGCCGCAAAAATTGATGAATACCAGTACCATGGCACAAGGCATTCAACATCAATCTGAGCCTTGGTGACTTTGAAAGGTAGCCTGTTCATTTTATCTTGGTTATTCACCAGTCAAGACTCCAGTAGCACCCACAAGCAAGGGTTTCAGCCTTCTTTTGGCACCAAGGTTTAATTATAAAATACCACCATTACCAGAAGTCAAATTTCTTGGGGAGAAATCCATAGATGAGAAAGGATTAAGAGATGGAATAAGAAAAATGAGGTAAGTTTTTTTTCTAGTACTACCAAGATTCTGGAGGTACACTATGAATAAACCGCCTCCACCACCCCTGTAATTTGGACCACCAAACAAGACAGAGATGATCCAGATTTGGAGCAAGGTGCAAGTTGAAGTGCTTGTATTTGAAGACAAAGTAGGGTGGAGGGAAAAAAATGGAAGAAGGAGATAGAATAGGAAGGTAGGATAAAGAAAGGGGAAGCATGATTAAGAGGAAAGGTATTGAAGGAGGAAAGGAAGGGAGTGGGTTGAAAAATTTGAGGGATGGAGCAAAGGCTAAGGCTTGGATGCCAATAAAAACTTATTCAATGAAACTAACTGTGGATGTAGGCAAGGGGCCTTCTTTGCAGGTCTGAAGGAAGAGGCCATACAAGGAGTTGATGGAGGAGAATCCATGAGATTTGCAAACAAAGAGGACCTGAACTGAAAATTTCAAGGCAATATTTGAGGAAGAATTTTTTGCACAGGTGCACATCATGCAAAGAATGTCATGATTGATAAATGAGAAGGATAGGGAGGAATTTTTTCAATTTTACAGGATTTAAATGAGAGTTAGGAAAAATTTGAGGAAATTTGAAGGACAATTTGTAACTATAAAATTTATCATTTATCTTTATTTTATTTTATAATTTTTATATTCTTGAATTTTTTATTTTGTATTTTATATTTATGATTCTTCATTTTTCATTTTTTATTTTTTAGATTTCATTTTTCATTTTTCATTTTTCATTTTTCATTTTTCATTTTTTATTTTTTATTTTTTATTTTTTATTTTTTATTTTTTATTTTTTATTTTTTATTTTTTATTTTTTATTTTTTATTTTTTATTTTTTATTTTTTATTTTTTATTTTTTATTTTTTATTTTTTATTTTTTATTTTTTATTTTTTATTTTTTATTTTTTATTTTTTATTTTTTATTTTTTATTTTTTATTTTTTATTTTTTATTTTTTATTTTTTATTTTTTATTTTTTATTTTTTATTTTTTATTTTTTATTTTTTATTTTTTATTTTTTATTTTTTATTTTTTATTTTTTATTTTTTATTTTTTATTTTTTATTTTTTATTTTTTATTTTTTATTTTTTATTTTTTATTTTTTATTTTTTATTTTTTATTTTTTATTTTTTATTTTTTATTTTTTATTTTTTATTTTTTATTTTTTATTTTTTATTTTTTATTTTTTATTTTTTATTTTTTATTTTTTATTTTTTATTTTTTATTTTTTATTTTTTATTTTTTATTTTTTATTTTTTATTTCTTATTTTTTATTTTTTATTTTTTATTTTTTATTTTTTATTTTTTATTTTTTATTTTTTATTTTTTATTTTTTATTTTTTATTTTTTATTTTTTATTTTTTATTTTTTATTTTTTATTTTTTATTTTTTATTTTTTATTTTTTATTTTTTATTTTTTATTTTTTATTTTTTATTTTTTATTTTTTATTTTTTATTTTTTATTTTTTATTTTTTATTTTTTATTTTTTTATTTTTTATCTTTTATTTTGTTTGAGGGAATTGAATTTTTCATGCCCCCAAACCTGGAATTCATGTGGTTTTGATGTTGCCACAACATCCCCCAACGTCCGCAATACACGCAGTAAACCTGTAAAAACATGGTTTTTGGGGGTTTTCAAAAAAATAAAATAATAATACAAGATAAACAGGCATCTCCAACCCCTGTAGAATTCTTTTGACAAATTTTTGCTGTTTTTATGGCCTTCAAAATTGCCCTCAAAAAACTGAAAAAAAAAACACTTCATGTCTCAAATCTTTTCATGCTTTAAATTTGTTTTCCTTGATTATTTTGAAAAACCTGAAGACCCAAAATGTTTCTCAACATTCCAGGGCATTCAATTATTTTTTTCCAGAATTTTAGTACTTCATTTTCCCGCCAGCAAATGGGATTTACATAAAAAAAAAGACATTATTTTCAATTCTTTTTTTTGTTATTTTACCATGAGATTTTCCAAATTTTCAGTTTTCAGTCTTCTAGTAGACATTGAAAAGGGCCCAAAAAAATTATTTGGGGATTTTTTAGCTCAGTTTGTCCATAAAAAGAATCAAAATAATATCAGAAACAGCTTCAAAAGGCACCCCAAAACAGACACTTCCCATTATTGTTATAGATGCGTCAATTTTTTTTAGGTAAATAATTGATCTTAAAAATCTCCATATATTTTTTGGGCCCTTTTCAATTCCCACTAGAAGACTGAAAACTCAAAATTTGGAAAATCCTATGGAACAATAAGGAGGAAAAAATGGAAATAAAGCATTATTTCTTATGTAAATCCCACTTTCTGGCGGGAAAATGAAGTGCTAAAACTCTGAAAGTATGATAATTTAATTTCCTGGCATATTTGGAAAATTTCTTTCTCTTAATATTTTGAAAAATAATCACAGGAAAAAGATTAAAAATGTGAAAAGATTGAAGATGTGAAGTGTTTTTTTTTTCATTTTTTGAGGGCAATTTTGAAGGCCTTAAAAATGGCCAAAATTTGTCAAAATAATTTTGCAGGGGTTTGAGATGCCTTTCTATCCCCTTTTATTTTTTACTTATTTTTTTGGCAACCCCCCAAAACCAAGGCTTTTCCAGGTTTACTGCACGTATTGGGGATGTTTGGGGATGTTGTGGCAACATCAAAACCGTGTGAATTCTAGGTTTGGGGGTGTGAAAAATTCAATTCCCTAAAAAATAAAACTAAAAAGGGAAATGTTAAGTTTGCAACCTTGCAACCTCTGTTCACCACCTAAAAAGGGTCAGGTGGCGCAACTTGCAACCCACTTTGGGTTGGAATGGCCGCTTTCAACCCAGCCCAGTGGTGAACAGCCGCTTGCAACCTACTACAGTTGTTAACGGCCACTCATGACAAAATTTAGGGTTGTGAGCGGCCATTCATCACTGGAATGAGTTGCAAGCCACTGTTCAAAACCCATTTGCGGAAAAAAAATTAAAATTGCAAAAAAAAGAAAGAAATTAAAATAAATGAAAATACAATTTATTTTTTTTTTCAAAAAAAAAGAAAAGGAATTGAAACAAAATAAATTAAAATAAATTAGAATAAAAATAAAACAAATAAATATATGATAAATAAAAATAAATAAAATAAAAATAAATCAAAATAAATAAATAAAGGGAGGTCTTAATAAAAACAAAAACAAATAAATACTTTCATTTATTAACAAAAACACCAAAAAGGAAAAAAAATGAAAAAATACAAGTAAGTTCAACATGACTAGCATTGAAGTAAAAGCACCAAAAATTAAATAAGAAATACAAGTTCAACTTCACTAGCCCTAAAGTAAAAGTACCAAAAAATACAAGTTTAAAATGACTAGCCCTAAAGTAAAAAAAAAAAAACAAGTAACTTGACTAGCCCTAAATTAAAAACAGTGAAAAAAAACAATTAACTTGACAAGCCCTAAATTAAAAACAGCAGAAAAAAAATTTCAACTTGTGTTAAGCTGATCCCATCATAAGAAGTAAAAATACTCCTTATGATGTAGTTAGCCCAACACAAGTTGAACTGACTTACCAATAAAATCTCATTCATTACACTCAAAATGATTATGTTAACTCAAAACACTCATCATAATGATATTAAAAATGTGATAACTGTTCATATTGAAAGAATTACAAGATCAGCATCAGAACCCAAACCCAAATGATCAAATTAAAATGATTTCTACAAATTAGAATACAACTCAAGTTGATCTTTGAGGTGATCAACCAAACCAATGGCTTTTTTTTTGGAATCACATCTCCCTTAAGTACAAGCTGGACCTAATAATTATTATTAAAAAATGCAATTATCATTGGCTCTGATGCTTCTTTTACGCCCAGTTTCATATGATTATAAGTACAACATGAATCTAATGAAATGAAACATATTTGTCTTCCATAATTATCTGCTATTATTTGACCCATATCTAGCTTTGAAATCCATTTTGAAGAGGGAATCTTTTCATTGATATCATTAAAATCAAGTCTTTTTCTATCTTTTCAACATTTTTACTGCCACTAAGTACTTGAAACCATCCATTCTCATCATACCCAAGTGATTTGGCAATGACTCTAAATCCACCATTTCCATCACCAACTGGATCCAAAACCTCCCCCAAGAACTTATGTAAGTTCCCAGCTATTTGATTGAGGTAATTCACTTCCTACAATCAAAAATCACTTAGAAAAAATTCTAATATCATTAAAAGAAACAACACTCACCAAGGATGAACTTCTGTTTGACTCCTCCATTTCTTCATTGTCATCCTTCAAAAATGAATCTGATTCCAACGGAGCAGACCCTAATGAACTTTCAGTATCTTCAAATGAACTATGAAATTCAGATGAAGAGCCATCCTTGGGCTACAGAAATAATTTTCCCATCAGTTCAATAAACCAAACAAATGAAAAATTCTAAAAATAATAGACTTCCTATCTTTTTTCTTTTGGGTTCCCTTTTAAACCTTTTTTCCCTCTTAATTGCTTTTTCAACGTGTTCAAATTTTGAAATTTCACAACGGGTTTCTTTCAATTTTACTTGACCGTGGCTTGAAATTAACATCTTTGGCTCAAGCCTTGTCTTGTCAATCAAAGTAGCTTTATTATTGAGCAGACCTTAGAACCCCTAAACTAACTTCTTTAGGTTGTTTGCTATACACAGAATTTCACTTTTTCAACATTTGATATTCTTCATCAATTCCTGGATCTGTTTCAAAATTTCAAAAAACAAAACAATAAAAAATTTGTCAATCAAATAATTAATCTGAAAATCCAATAATTAGGGCGTATCAAAGTTAACAAAACCCGCCATTAAAAATCAAAAAAACCCACTTATTTAACATCAGAAGTGTCAAAGTTAACATGAAATAAGTGGTTTTTTTCAAATAAAGTATTTAAAGGCTTCTGCCACCTGTCCAAGTCATCCACCCCTGGCCTCCCACCTCCTTCTACGTCCAACGTCATTGGAAAAAAATTTGATTCATTGCTCTTCATCTTTTCATCACTATCCTCATCACTTCATCACTCTCATCACTTTATTGCTTTCATCACATCCAGCTAACTCTCATTGGATCACTATCCTTATCAGTTCATCACTCTCATCTTTTTATTTCTTTCATCACATCCTGCTAACTCTCATTGGATCACTATCCTTATCACTTCATTGCTCTCATACGTTTATTGCTTTAATCACATCCAGCTAACTCTCATTGGATCACTATCCTTATCACTTCATTGCTCTCATCCGTTTATTGCTTTCATCACATCAAGCTAACTCTCATTGGATTGCTATCCTCATCACTTCATCACTCTCATCACTTTATCACGTTCATCACTTTATCAATTTCATCACATCCAGCTAACTCTCATTGGATCACTATCCTTATCACTTCATCACTCTCATCACTTTATCCTCTCAGATCTTCATCAATTTTGTCACATGATCACTCTTGTCACTTTATTTCTCTCATCTCTTCATTGCTATCCTATATCTGTAAGAACTGACTCTCCAATACTCCACTTTCCTTAAACAGACCAAAGAACTCAACAAAGCCAGACCTGACCCTGCCTTCATCCTACCAACAGGTCATCTATCCTGGACTCACTGGAAATGCCATGCCATCACCCAAAACTCCTATGATGTGACAAGCAAGGCATTCACATTTTCATATCAGAAAGCTTATTCTCTGCCCCACAACAGACTAGCAAGTGACCCTCCGCAACCTCAGTAATCAGATACTTAAATACCTCCATCTTGAGCTTCTCATACTCATACTCAATCCATCCATAAGAAAATCAGAAACTTTGAGCTGATAGTGCCTTATAAAAACCTGTTGCAAACACTTCAAGATCCCTATGAAAATTCCTCACTGATCACCTATGACTCATCTTGCCAAAACTCAACTCATCTGCCTCAGCTCTGGAAGCTTGAGCCTATATCCTCTACCTCTTACTTCCAATGTATTTTTCATCTGTTAAAGTCTTGGGATCTCTGTACAATTTTGGAAATGAATCCAAAAGAGTCAATTGTATGGTTTGGCCCCAGGGCATGAAAGAACTCAAAAGACTCTGACTGTCCTACATTGTAAA
Source organism: Puccinia polysora (assembly GCA_025617555.3). Lineage (NCBI taxonomy): Eukaryota > Fungi > Basidiomycota > Pucciniomycetes > Pucciniales > Pucciniaceae > Puccinia > Puccinia polysora. Next base: position 12,585,096 of record CM062634.1, on the reverse strand, counting down.
AGAGAGGGTCTCTTGTGTGAATTTTATGTGAAAAGATTTTATTAAAACAAATCAAGCTTGTGTGAATCATAGCATGTGCTGACAACACTAGGTTATATCCGCCCCATTGATATTTCAAACAAGTTTTTTTTTTGGCAAGATGGAGAAGAGCACATGAGCAAACTTCTTATGGACTGCCACCTGTAAGGAGATCAACCAAAATTACAACAAGAATCCAATTCTACAGACCTAGTGGGGTTGAAGGGATTCTTTAGCGACTTGGGAATCAAATGGAAGAACTTCCTGACAAGATTCAAAAAGCAAATATGCTCTTGACTAGGGATAAAAGTTGGAAATTTGATCAATGAAAAAAACAAAAAAAAAATGTCCAAGTGTTAATATCCAAGACACCCACAAGAATAGGGGTGATTGTTTTAAAGCGTAAATTGGATGAATTTATGTATAGATATAAAAAAATCCCGTGAGCTGAACAATGATCAATAGTAATCCCATCACCAAGATCTTAGGTAACATACAAGAATAATGTTCCGTCTCAACACTGATTCCAACTGTCAGAGCGGCAGACAACTGTTTACCAATCAAAGCAAGTTTGAAAGCACTTTCATAACCAGGGCTGACACTGACAATTGGAAAGAAAAATTGAGTATTGGACATGTCAGCGCTAGTTGAGGATTGAGCAGTCTTGTTTGTGGGGAACAATGGGATAGTGTATGAGGAAGGAACCAGGGGAAACATCTAAAAAACAAACCTCCAGAGATCATAACCTAGACTCCAGGCGGTCAACATAAATGGATCCAAGTCAAGATTCCTAGGCAAGATGGTGTAATGGGCAAGAAAGCCACTGATCTGTTGAAAGATGAATGTATGATTGAAAGTGGTGGAGGATCCGTCACCATGCTTTGTACTCTTCTGACTTCAAAATCTAGCAAGATCATCAAAAAACTCTTGATTGTGAATTGCACTCATGATTAGCCCAACAACTATGTTAGGCTCTTTGGGTGTAACTGAAGTAGCAAGTCAAGTGAGCATTGATTATTGCCTTCTTTCCAACGCGTTGCTTGAATTCACAATATTCAGCTGAGGGAATGGTTTTGACAGTGATAGGAGATAGATCTTGCCTTAATATTATGGAGAGGGTTAATGAGTTGAAAAGGTTTTCAGACCCAAGTGATGAGAAATTTTTTTTTTATGGGACAGGGAAGAGGGGAGGGGGGGCCATAAACAAGTGAAAAAGTTGGAACAAAAAAATTGAAAATGATACATTCAAACCAAGAGTGATTCTGGTGAACCAAATCTTCAACCAACACAAGGAAACAATTGTGTTGGGCCTTCCAATTGTTAATTACCTTAAGAAATCAGCAATAAGCAGGAGGATCTGATGGTGTATGATGATCAGGCTGATGATCTGGATTAGTGTTGCAAGGCTTGTTTTCATTGCGGATTGGGGCTTTGGTAAGATTCAATTTCCTACAAACCAACCAATAGCAAATCTTGGTAGGGCAACAGGCACAGGTGAGAGAGAGAGAGAGAGAAAAGCGGGGTGAGGGGGATCCTTGCCATGAGAGAAGCATAAGCAGCCAATCTCACTTTGATTGGATGATTTGAGTAAGAATGAAATGACCAAATTACCCATTGATCTGGACCCAGTAACACTTTGGGAAGTGATTGATTACAAGTTTGATGGTTGTTGAGATATTCCAAGCCTAAGAACCCATTTGAGAGATGAGTTTGTTCAACAGAGCTAGAGATGTTGATGACAATAGGCTTGGGAGGTTTGGGAGGGTGAGGGTGATTGACCATCCTGAAGGAGTGTGAGGGTGGATGAAGTAGATGGGGGCATTAAAATTTGAGAGAGTGCACTTGAACAAGATTGGTAAGATGATGAGAGGTTCAAGGGTTAGTTGAAAGATCAAAAGTGAGGCAGAGGTAACAGGGAGAAATTGATTGAAGATGGTTGGATTGTTTGTCAAATCATCTCCTCCCATCTTGGTCCCTCCCAATCATATACTTAGATTGGGGTGAGGATCAAGAAGGGATTCAACTCTTTGTATAAAATTTGAGGGTTGTGGAAGAAGAATTGGCAGTCAAGGAAAAGGGGATGAGGTGTGTGTGAAGCAATGGGGATGGGATTAGGATTGATTGGCTGATGTGGAGGTGTGGATGGGTGTTTTGAATGCCCTCATGGTGGATGGATGATGATTCATAAATTGTGGGTTTAATGGTGGTTTTGATGTTTGAAATCCACCATTTTCATGAAACCAAACATTTTGAAATACACCAGTTAGGGGGTATGTGTATCTCAGAAACCCGCCATTAAAAATTGTGGGTTTGGTCAAAAAAAATGGCGGGTTTTCCCACTTTGATAGGCCCTATTAATCTTTCAATCCAACAATTGGTACCCTTCAAAAAACCCCACTCACATCATTGGAAGAGTCATAGCCTAAATGCCACCAAGGATGAACTTCCTAAGGCACAACAGATCCTCTTGATGCTAGTATTTCACCTAAAATTTGGGAAAAAGGCAAGCCCATTGTTTTTTAATATGACTTGGAGCACACCTTTCCATCATGGCTGCGCTTTAACTTCTCAAATTGTTCCCCAATGATTTTAATTTCCTCAATTGAAAATTTGTCACCCAAAGGTGATAGTTCTGTTGGAAGAACTGTTCCAAACTTTATTCAAGATTTTTAAAGTGCTGCATGGACTGATTGGTTCTGAATTTCAACAGTTCCTTCAAGTTGTTTCCACACATACAAAATTTTCCCAAAAGATCCCACAATTAATTTTTTGAAAGTAGCATGGGCCCCTTCTCCCCAAGACATTGTTTTATTTTCAAAGTCTGGGTTTACACAAACAAACTTCTATTTGATAGGAAAAATATTCTTTTCCATATACTCAAGAAAATCCTCACAGTCCTTCAAGAAACATGGTATACAATTTTCAAAGTAAACCATCCCACCTGAGATCAATAGAAGAAGCAATAAATTGGCATACTCTGAGTTCCAAATTATTGATGTCTGCCTCCCCCTTGGTTTTAGAGGCCCCATAATTTTCCCAAATATTCATAAAACCTTTCCATCTTTCATTTTCATTAATGAAGTGAACTTTACAGTTTTCTTGAATGTTTTTAGACAAGTGACAGGAGCACAACTGTCTGGATGACTCAGGGAAACTGTGTTTAATAGCACAAATAAGAGCTTTTTCATGGTCTGTCAGAAAGAATTTCGGAAGCCTTTTAGGAGCATAAGCCAACTCCTTAAAAGCATTCAATTCCCAACTGTAGAACTCATATGTTTCTTTTGTTATAAAAACAAAATCCTTTTTAAAAGTTTTCTTGTTGGCAGTCATTCCTACAAAATGCAATAGACAGATGTTGTACCTATTTGTTTTATAAGTACAATCCAACAAAGCAATATGGTGGAATTTTTTGCAAAGTTTTATAGACCCAGTATTAGCCAAGAGAAGGGCCTCTAAGAGACCCTCTCTACCAAATTTTGACCTGGAAAACCACTGGGATTCCTGGAGAATTTCCAATAGAACATCCATAACAACTTTCCCTTCCAGTTCTGCTAGCTTTACCTTCTGCTTAGTGTTATAGATTGTCCTATCATCAATGTATTCTCCACCATCAATCTTGCTCAATTTACTTTTAATTTTCACCATATTGGGCCTATCTGTCATGCTTTGCTTTATTTGATCCAAGTCTTGCCCCTCGATTCTCCACATTTGAGGATGAACTGAAGGCCTTTCATATGGTTGATGATTGTTTAGGCCATTTCTAATGGAGAGATTCCACATGGGATCTGCTACTTTCCTACTTGAATGGATCGTGAATTGACACCCAACCTTCCTAGTGTTAGTTTGCCTTTAAATTTTGGTGGGCATGGCCCTTCATAAACCTTAAATCTGTCATGTGCCAGATAAACATATTTGTCTTTCCTTGATTTGAAAGTTGTCCATGCGCAGCCATGCATAGCTTCCCATTCCTGAAAATAAATCTTGGCTTCTTTCCTACTAGCAAAGGCTCTCACAAGAGGAGGGTCAAGCAGTTCTGGAACCCCTTAGTTTCATAATTACATGGTTACATTATTATTGATCAAGCCAAATCCTTCTCAGTCAAATGACATATGTAATATAACCCACCACCTTTAGTCAATTCCAGTTGTGACAATACATATTGTTCCAGTTGTAAAGAAAAATCTTGTTCCTCAATTGTAACCCTAGATGAGGATGCAATTGGGGCTTCAAATGTTTTCCTTTCCAACTCCCTACCCAAATCCCTATATTTGACCAAAACTTCATCAGGGCATATCAGAGTTAGCAAACCCGCCATTAAAAACCCGCCATTTTTTTGACCAAAACCACCATTTTTAATGGCGGTTTTCTGAAATACACATACCCCCTAACTGGTGTATCTCAAAATGGCGGGTTTCATGAAAATGTTGTATTTCAAAAATAAAACCTGCCATTAAACCCGTCATTTATGCATCATCATCCATCCACCATCCATCACATCCAAAACACCCATCCACGTCTGCAAATCCATACCAATCCCATCTCTATCACATCACACACATCTCATCTCCATTGCTTCACATCTCCATCTTAACACAAATCCCATAATCATCTCATAAACCCACATCAAATTACCATCTTTCTCAACATGTCCCATCAAACTTCCCAGAAGCAAATTGAATATTCAAAAAAGCTGACTGAACTTTTGTTAGTATTTGACTGCCATTCAGACTCAAATTCAGAATCAAATTTGGAATGAAATTGGTTGGCTTTGAATGCTCTATTAAAAAAGCAATACATTGTTCCAAGAAGACAAACTCTCCACAACCCTATGTATGAAAGTCAAAAGCTTCATCTTTGCCCCAACTTAAGCTTCCAGCAACTGCTCCAAACTCTATTTCCTTCATTCATAAACCTTTTGGAGATTATTGAAGACCACCACATCTTCCAGAACAATTCTTGGAATCCTCAACGCAATCCAGCTATCCAACTGGCTGTTTCTATTTGTAGATTGGGATCAAATTGAAATGGGGCAGCAGTTCATCAATTAGAAAATTTACTCTCAGTTGGTTATGGAACCATTGACTCATACACCAAAAGAGTCATGATTGCCATCCTATCTTTCCTTTGCTCAGTCCTTTCTTGGCCAAACAAGGAAGAACGCCAGGAGGTATCTCAAGTAATGGAGACTGAAGGCTTTCCTAGTTGCATTGGGTTTGTTGATGGAACCACCATCCCCTTGAGTCAAAAACCCAAACTAGATGGCAACCACTATTTTGATTGGAAAAAAGGCAATTGATTAATTTTCTTTCAAATGCCTTTGATAATACACTGACCAAATTTTTTTTATCAGTTTGTATAGATACTCTGTGGCACTAAAACTTGTTTTTGATAACAAAAAGAAGTTCATATCCCTCCATGCTGGCCTTCAGGGTTCTTGTCATGATTCATATGTTTTCAATTGGATGTGGATTGCCCAACAACCAGAGAACTACTTTGGCCAAGATCAATAACTTCTGGAAGATTCATCTTATGCTAGCGGGAAATATGTGGTTCCAGCATACCAGAATGTTTTTTCCAAAAGTCAAGGAAAAACCAATTTCAACTATCATCTTGCCCAATCATGAGTTTGTATTTAGCATGCCATAGGAGTCCTGAAGGAATATGTGCCAGCTTAAAGGAAATGCAAAACAAGCTGCAAAACCCCAAAGACATGAAGTTCCTCATAAACTGGATTATCACTTGTGTAATCCTTCACAATCTTTTGGCTGACATCAAAGATGAATGTTACAAAATATTTGAAGTGATATTCCTGATCCGCCTAAATTCATCCCTGTCTCATATTGTCCCTCATCTTCTTCTATGAGAGAAAGGATTCTTCCTCTCACCCTTGCTTGCTTTTATGATTAATGTTTGATTTTGAATGAGGTAAAAAATCCCTTCACCAAATTTTTTTGGTTTTGGTTGTTCACCCAAGATTTCTAGGCTGAGTTGGTTTTTTTTTCTCATTTGGTGGGGTGGAATTAGGCAAAACAGACTCATAACTTCCAAAACCCCCACCTCACCCCACCAAACCACTGGTAAAACCACCCACCTCACCCCACCTCACCCCACCAAACCACTGGTAAAAACACCCATCTCACCCCACCAAACCACCGGGCGGTTCACTCCTTCCTCCTCCTCACCAACCACCTTCACCTCACCTATCACCTCCACCTCACCCACCACCTCCCCTCCTCCTTTGGTTGGAACCCCTGGTAAGCTTCCCCCCCTCCTCCTCATCCTCCTCCTCATCCTCCCCATCATCCAATGCTCATCCTTTGATTCATCCACCTCCATCCCCTTTCAGGCCCCCCCACCCCCTTGGTTGATTCCCCAGGTAAGCTCCCCCCTCCCCCATCCTCATTCCCCTTTTCCATCCCTCTCACCCCCTCTCACTCCCTCCCACTCACTCACCAACACCCCCCCTCTCCCCCCTCCCTTGGTCTCCCTCCCATCTTGCTTGGCTTGCCTTCCCCGCCCCCCCTTTCTCTGGTCTGCCAACCCCCTCCTTGCTCAGGTCTTGCCGGCCCCGCCCACCCCCTCCTTGCTTGCCTTGCCCCCCCTCCCCTCAGCTTGCTGACCCTTCCCCCCCTTGCTCTGTTCTGCCCACCCCCTCCTTGCTCCAGTCTTGCTGGCCCTGCGCCCCCTTGCTTCAGTCCGCCCACCCCCTCCTCTCTTGGCTTGCCGCCCCCACCCCCCCCCTTGGTCTCCATTGGCTTTCCAGCCCTTCCCCCCCTTTCTCCGCCCTTGGCTTTCCAGACCCGCCCCCCCTTGCTCCGCCCTTGGCTTGCCAGACCCGCCCCCCCCCCTCAGTCTCCCTTGGCTTGCCATCCCCGCCCCCCGCCTCACTCTCATCCCCCCCCCTTGATTCCCCGCAAGCCACCCCCTCCCTTGCCTCACCGCCGGGGGCCATCCCCCCTGGCCCACTTAGCCCGTCCCAAAGCCCAACCCAAGGCCGGCCCCAAAGCCCAGCCCAATTTGCTTGCACCCCAGTATTTTTTTTTTTTTGGTAATAAGCCTGCCCAAATTATCTCATGCCCACGCCCAGTAATTTTTTTTTTTTTTTATTTTTATTTTTATTTTTTTTTGGTTATAAGCCTGGCACAATTATCTCATGGCCACGCCCAGTAATTTATTTTTTTTTTTATTTTTTTATTTTTTTTGTTTTTTTATTTTTTATTTTTTTTTGGTGATCACATGACTGACATGGGGTTTTTTCTTGTAACCCTTCTTTGACCCCTTTTCCTTCAATTCCATCCCTTCTCCCACCGCACTCACAATGTCATACTCCAAATTGAACCCCTTCTTGATCCTCACCCCAAGTGGAGAATTTTCCTGGGAGGGAACAAGATGGAAGGAGATGAGGTGAAAAACATAAAGAGAGGTGGCAAGCAGAGGGCTTTGAAGCAAAAGAGGGATCAAATGGGGGAATCAGAAATCTCTTTGGAACTTGCAGAGGGGGGCATCCATGAAAAGGTTGTATGGTCAGGACAGAAACTGCAACCTTGGATCTGTATCCTGCCATCACTGCCAAAAAGAAAAAGAAAAATTGAAAACCCTCACCCACTGAGTTCAAACATGCCAAGCAGACAATCAAGCAATTCCATTTATTCAGTCATGGCAATGCAATTGTTCTAAATAAATCTGATCACAATGTTCTTGTTGCAATAATTGAATTTGTCCTGTTGGAAAAAATTTCTGACCAAGACAAGAAGGACATCAACTTTGTGACAACTTTCCTTCCCCAGTCAAAAAAATTTGTCAACACTGTTGGTCCCTCAAGATCTTGGGGTGGAAAAATGTGGGAGATTGTATGGTGAAAATTGATGGACCCCTTTGAGTTACTTGGACGCTATGTGAAGAAACCATCTATTCAATATTCCCCTCAAGAGTATGCTTTTCTCAATCTTAAGGCAGACAAAGTCTCTCAAATTTTGGGACAAATTTTTTGCAATTTGGCCAGACTTCCCTTTGAATCAAACAGTGAAATAATGAAGGAAAACAGCATCCCCTCCTTCTCATCACTCAAATTTGGTTCTCAGCCTACTCCCTTTGACTGCTCTCCGCATTTCACTTTCACGTTGGACTCTTTTTACAACTCACCTCACGTTGAAAAAGCTGACATCTCTGAGTATTCCTTTTTACTTGCAGTTCAAACCAAGAAATCAAATGGACAAATTATTGAAACTACAGATGAATATGAAGTATCAGATGGCCAATTTTTTTTTCCTGACCTTGGATTTAGAATTGATTTCAAGCAAAAATGTATAGTGAAAATGGTTTGGGCAGCCAAGAAGTACAAGCACTGTACTTTTCCTGCTGTGGAGACTGCCACTCATACAAGAATTGAAATTTCAATGCAAATCAACAAAAAAACTTGAAACAATTGCAGGGAATTGGAAATTGGGAAAATACACTCCAGGAAAAAAAATATGAATAAAAAGAAAAAATATTTTTTTATTGGTGGGGTTAAAAATAGTCATAAGCATTGTTGTAATCAAAAATGATTTTTTTTTATTTTTAAGTTTTTCATCAAAGAAAATATATTAAAAAGCCCAGCATTTGAGTCCTCTTCTTTAATTCATCTACTGTTCTACTGCTACCAATGTATTCCACAGCCATTGACAACTTATCCTTTTTTTTCTGTTGCCAGTTTTTCCCTCTCCATTTCCAGTTGTGCTTGCTGTTGATTCTTCTCCTTTTCCTCTTTTTGAAATTCTAGCTCAGCCTGTTTTAACTTCCACTTGGCATCCCATTTTTTTTGATTGGCCAAACTCTTGGATTTCTTCTTTTGCAAATTGATAGCCAGTTGACAATCCCGCTTCTACTTTTCAAACTGAAGTTTTTCAGATTCAATTTGCAATTTCACTGTTTTTCAGGGGGAATAGGAATGAGCTTGATTTTGAAAGCAAGGAGAATCCAATGTGCTTACTTGAATCTTGCTTCTCCATGATCTCCTCAAATCCCAAACAATTTTAAGTGTTTCTCCTCTTTTGAATGCTATTGGGGTTGATGTTGATGGAATTGGAGGCCTTTTTCTTTCCCTTTGCAGAGGAGGTTTGTGTGGGAACATCATTGCTCTCATTTGAAGGGGGTGTGGCAGGCCCCATTGGCTTGATTTTATGGCCATTCAGGAATGGATGAGCCTGTTTCTTTCAAATCAAAATCAGTCAGGATTAACCAGACAGAAGAGAAAAGAACTTGGTTCCTTACTTGAGAAGATTTTGATGGCAATGGTGATATGGGAATTACATCCTACTCATTGGCCAAGTTCTCCAGTTCCTCCACCCCAGGAAGAGAGAAATTAAAAGAAGTAAGTGAGGGGTCCAAGGTTGGGTTTGACTCATAAATCAATGTGGAAGTAGAAGTGATTGGAGCTTATTGTGTTTGAATATCCTCCTTGTCATTGGATGGGGGCCACTCAAAGGCAAAGGTTTCATAAAGGTCCTGATTTCTAGGCTGAGCTTCCCCAGCCAAGTCCTTGGCATCAACTGAATCAGATTTTTGGTTTTCAAAAGCAGCTAGAGGGGTGATTTTGACCTTCTTTCCAAAGATTTCATCCATTTGAATATAAAAAGGACAAATGGAGTCCAACTTATCAACCACCAAGTTGATTCCCTTGGCTTTGTTGAAGTTGGTGATACCAAAGCTGGTGGAGATTGACATGGAGTGGGCTGTTTTGTACTTGGCTCAATAATTCTTGAATTGCTCCCTTATCTGTTCGGATGAAAGATCCACCCTACCTTTTGCTTTGTTCTTGAGTTCATTGGCCATCAGGAGATAACCATTGGCCTTAGAGGATGGAGGTTGGCCAATGCATGTTTCATTGTCCAATCCAAAGCAAGAATTTTAGTTGGATGGAATTTTGAGCCAGTTTACCAGGATGATGTGATCAGCTCTCTTGAGCTGACTTGAGCCTTTGGAAGCTGATGGGGGAGGATTGTTGGATGTTGAGTTCCTGGGGGATTTTTGCTTTGGTCCATTACATTGTTTAGTGGACTTGCAGGGCAAGGATTTCTAAGGGACCATTATGAGAGTGATGAAGCAAAGAGGATAGCAAGAGATGAGAGTGATGAAGTGAAAAGAGGGATAAAGCAATGAGAGTTAGGATGTGATGAAATCAATAAAGAAATGAGGGTGAGGGAGTGATCAGGATAGTGATGCAATGAGATTTAGCTGGATGTGATGAAAGCAATGAAGTGATTAGAGTGATGAAGTGATGAGGATAGTGATGAAGAGAGATGAATTAAATTTTTTTCCAATGAGGTTGGAGGTAAAATTTTTCCAAGGTTGGATGTGGAAAACCAAGGGTGTATGAAGTGGAAAGGTGGTGGAAGCCTTTATATACTTTACTTGAAAAAACCCACTTATTTCCGGGTAACTGTGACACGTCTGATGTGAAATAAGCGGTTTTTTTTATTTTTAATCATGGGTTTCAAATGGCAGATTTGGTTTGAAACCCACCATTAAAAATGGAAGTTTTGCTTAACTCTGATACGCCCTATTAAGTAAACTTTTAATTAAGTCCTTTAACGTAGCCATGTTTAATTAGGGAGGGCTTGGGCTTTCCACTGTTCCCATAAACCAAAAAAATTGAATGGTAATGTAGTATTCAATTGAATTTTTAATCCAAAAACTCCAAAGTTTTGCTCACTTTTTGGTTGAGAAAAATTTACCCATCCAACAGGCATGTTTTGTGTGTGTATGTGGTTTGATCCAAGAGGTTTTGTTCCAATATGCAGAATTTTTGAATTCCAAGTTTTTTTTTGTGTTCCAATAGTCCTACATAGTATCCCAGATCCCCAAATTTGGGTTGAAAGCTTTCAAATGTTTTCCAGGGGTGCCTAGGTACCCTAATTCCCTCCTAAAAGACCCATTTGGGGGAAAACACGTGTGACCCCCAAACACTATGTTTGCAACCTCTGGGGTGTCACAAACCTCTGGTTTAAAGCTATTTTAGGTTGCAGCTCCCCAATTGCAACCCCCCAGGGGTTGCAGAATTTGGATGCAACTTGGCTTGGGTTGTGAATGGCAATTCACACCCATTTGAAACCCTGAGGTTGCAAATTTATCATTGGCCAAATAAAAAATAAAAAATAAAAAATAAAAAATAAAAAATAAAAAATAAAAAATAAAAAATAAAAAATAAAAAATAAAAAATAAAAAATAAAAAATAAAAAATAAAAAATAAAAAATAAAAAATAAAAAATAAAAAATAAAAAATAAAAAATAAAAAATAAAAAATAAAAAATAAAAAATAAAAAATAAAAAATAAAAAATAAAAAATAAAAAATAAAAAATAAAAAATAAAAAATAAAAAATAAAAAATAAAAAATAAAAAATAAAAAATAAAAAATAAAAAATAAAAAATAAAAAATAAAAAATAAAAAATAAAAAATAAAAAATAAAAAATAAAAAATAAAAAATAAAAAATAAAAAATAAAAAATAAAAAATAAAAAATAAAAAATAAAAAATAAAAAATAAAAAATAAAAAATAAAAAATAAAAAATAAAAAATAAAAAATAAAAAATAAAAAATAAAAAATAAAAAATAAAAAATAAAAAATAAAAAATAAAAAATAAAAAATAAAAAATAAAAAATAAAAAATAAAAAATAAAAAATAAAAAATAAAAAATAAAAAATAAAAAATAAAAAATAAAAAATAAAAAATAAAAAATAAAAAATAAAAAATAAAAAATAAAAAATAAAAAATGAAAAATGAAAAATGAAAAATGAAAAATGAAAAATGAAATCTAAAAAATAAAAAATGAAAAATGAAGAATCATAAATATAAAATACAAAATAAAAAATTCAAGAATATAAAAATTATAAAATAAAATAAAGATAAATGATAAATTTTATAGTTACAAATTGTCCTTCAAATTTCCTCAAATTTTTCCTAACTCTCATTTAAATCCTGTAAAATTGAAAAAATTCCTCCCTATCCTTCTCATTTATCAATCATGACATTCTTTGCATGATGTGCACCTGTGCAAAAAATTCTTCCTCAAATATTGCCTTGAAATTTTCAGTTCAGGTCCTCTTTGTTTGCAAATCTCATGGATTCTCCTCCATCAACTCCTTGTATGGCCTCTTCCTTCAGACCTGCAAAGAAGGCCCCTTGCCTACATCCACAGTTAGTTTCATTGAATAAGTTTTTATTGGCATCCAAGCCTTAGCCTTTGCTCCATCCCTCAAATTTTTCAACCCACTCCCTTCCTTTCCTCCTTCAATACCTTTCCTCTTAATTCTGCTTCCCCTTTCTTTATCCTACCTTCCTATTCTATCTCCTTCTTCCATTTTTTTCCCTCCCCCCTACTTTGTCTTCAAATACAAGCACTTCAACTTGCACCTTGCTCCAAATCTGGATCATCTCTGTCTTGTTTGGTGGTCCAAATTACAGGGGTGGTGGAGGCGGTGTATTCATAGTGTACCTCCAGAATCTTGGTAGTACTAGAAAAAAAACTTACCTCATTTTTCTTATTCCATCTCTTAATCCTTTCTCATCTATGGATTTCTCCCCAAGAAATTTGACTTCTGGTAATGGTGGTATTTTATAATTAAACCTTGGTGCCAAAAGAAGGCTGAAACCCTTGCTTGTGGGTGCTACTGGAGTCTTGACTGGTGAATAACCAAGATAAAATGAACAGGCTACCTTTCAAAGTCACCAAGGCTCAGATTGATGTTGAATGCCTTGTGCCATGGTACTGGTATTCATCAATTTTTGCGTCAAATGCAGTTATAAAAAAAACAAAGAGAGGGCAAAATCTTGTCCAAAAGTTTTAATTAAATGAATGTTATGTAAGGGTATCAAATAAATGTTAAAGACTCAAGATGTGATGGGAAATTTACAGAATGCTTTCAGGAGCTAGCAGGTTTTATACCCAGGCAACTGTCACACTCCAAGTCAAGGGTTATTGTCTACATCATCCATTATAAATATCCTGTTCCTCATTACCATTTACATCATTCTATAAGCATGAAACAAGCAAACAACTTTTTATTAGCATTTCTGCTTACTACCTGTGGCTTATACACAAGTGACCTACCAACTTTGGGAACCCAGTCTATCCTTGCAATCCTCAATGATTATTCAACCATCCAATCAAACTTTCCTCTTCCATTGTTGGATAAAGCTATTCCATTCTTGGTCATGCTATTCATATTGACTCACATGTTGTATAGGAATCCATATCAGTTGAAATATCTGCTTAAGGATCAGTCCCACACCCTGAAAAACTATATCTTTTAATTCACATTACTTTTCCTTGCACGTCATTCATTCATCCTGCAATTTTCATGCTCTTGCATTCTCTATTGTTTGCGCTTACCCTGAAAATTTGGAAAAAATATATCATTTATTTTATTTAACAAGTCTGTTCCTGTCATTAATTGTTTCATTGGCCCCTGGCTGTAGATAATTTTCCATCAGTTTGTTTCTAGTCATCCCTGGTTACCTTATAAGGACCATGAAATCCACCTGAATATTTTTCCCTCAGTTAATTAATTTCACATGTTCTTGCATCTTTTCTGAGTTCAAGGTATCACATTTGTATTTGCCTTAGTCCTCCTTCAATTGAAAAAAATTCATCCTCCTCACAGTTTTTTCAGACTGTGAACTAAAGTTTTGTCCTTTGCAGTTGGCATTTCTTTACTTGAACTTCCCTCACAATCAGAAATCTCCCATTTTCTCTCATTATCATAAAATTTCCCTATAGTTTTTGGGGTGGTTGTATGACAACCCCACTCAATAATCAACTGATTAACTTGTCAAAACTCTCATCCCCCTCTTGATATCATCTCTCTTTCTCAGTTTCCACAGTATATACCCCCCAAAAACCTCCCTCTTGGAACCCTAGCTTCCAATAATTCATCTTCTATCTTCTTTTACAATTCTATTGAGACCACCCTGATCCCTTTAATCCACTACCCTTCCCTCCTGCCCCAAACCTTGATTGGGTGGATTTGATCTCATAAAGCCTCACAAATTGGGCCTTTTGTGTCCTCTAAAAAATTGGGACATGATCAATATTTTATCAATTCCAAAGCCCAAGCAAAAAGGTGTTAGATTTCCACGCAGGGAAAATAATTTTGATTATCCAAAAAGCAGAAATGAAGCTGAAAACTATCTTTTGACTCTTTTCATGGTTGCTTGAGTCATTGATACCATCTTGAAACCCCAAAAATTGGATGTAAATCTATGGCCCTTGATGGCCTTTCTTCTCCCTCTTACCTGCTCATCTTGACTCTCCCCATTCTCTTTGGCACTGAATTCTGGAATTGAATTTCAGAGTTATTGTTCCCAATTAGCAGCAATTTTCCTTGCCTTTTATCTTTCTTCTGGAATCACTTCCAGTAGCTTTCTAAGCTTTTTATTTAAAGCTTTTGTCCTCAACTCTTTATACCTTCCTCTAACCTCGACCTCTTTTAAATACAAAAACAGATGGGGAAAATTCAAAATAATCACCATTTTTTGTGATTACAGTAATTTGTTGGACCCAAGCTCCTAACTCTCATTTCCAGTAAACTCCTTCATCAATTTCTCATTTTTTTTTATTCCCCTGAATTTGTTTTTCTTTCTAAAAAGCAGATTGATTTCCTCATTTCAAGCCTTTTCCATCTATCCCTGTTTCACAAATGTGAGATATTTGATTCCAATTGGTTGGGAGACTTCAATACACTGAGTGAAAAATAGACAAAAGGAATGATATTCTTCAAGTTGAATGCAATTGAGTGGGTGGGACCATTTTATTTAGAGTTGAGGATGAGAGTTATGATGATTGATGATTATCCTGGATTTAATAGGATTTATGTTGAGTGGGATATCCAATTTCTTCAATTTTTCTGCTTATTTCTTGGTTCCATGGAACTATGAGCCTGACAGGATACTCTGAGCCAGAGTTAGGATAGTTCCAACTTAATGATGCCTAGTTGGTTTGAATGTATGGTGAGATTTTTTTGGATTGTATTAGTTGGAGGTTGTCAAGTGAGTCCTGAGTTATGACAGGATCCAAGGTTGGAGGAGGGGATGAGAGGGACCAAGTGGAGGGATTGGATGGTTATTCAATAGAGGGATGGATGAGTTTCTTGGGAAAATGATAATGATAAATCAAGGGTGAAGGTGAGGATGGGGGTGTCAGGGGATGGATGGGACCATTGATTATATTAGCAACTGAGGTCTTTGAATGTGTGAAATAGCTTGAGAGAAGTAGTAGTCCTCCTCTTTTTCTTATTCTTCCTATTCTCATTGTAATCATCCTGATCATTAGTTGGACTGTCTAGTTACTATGAATCATCAACTTTCAGTCTTATTAGATTGTTCAGGTTGGTTTGGGATCTGATCCTGGATGGTGGTGAGAAAGGATTGAAGGTAGAGTAAACCAAAGGTAAACCAGCTGGTAGGATGATCAAGAGGGGCACTGGCAGCAGTGGAGCCCATGAGGGCCAGTAGACGACTGACAAGGGATCCCAACCAGGTGTTGAGGATTGTGGAACATTTGGGAGGGGTGTAGAAAAAGGTGTAGAGGAGAAGGTTGGAGATTTCAAGGAAGGAATTCATAAGATTACCATGGCGGAAAGTAAGGTGATACTGGGAATGGAAGTGAAGGAGGCAAAAATGGAGACATGATGAATCAGGATGAGCTTCTGGCCAAGGGCCTTGATTGAAGTTGGACCAGAGAACATGGGGGCTCTCCTGGAGAGGTAGCTGGTCGTAAATTGATGTTGATTAGTTTGTAAAGTTGGTTGATTGGAAGAGGTAACTTTATATACTCAATTTAAAAAAAACATTTATTTTTGGGTAAATCTGAAATGTATGATGTGAAATAAGTTTTTTTTTTAAAAAAAATGGCATGTTTGAAATTGTGGTATTTTTCTGAAAACAACCATTAAAAAATGGGAGCTTTGATAAATCTGATATTCCCTAATAGGAAATTTATTGGCATTTACTTCTTCCTTGTGGTTATATTCAAATGCTTGTGATAGGCCTCTTTTAGGAAAACTGTATTCTAGTGGAATTTTGAATCTTCTAAATTGCTACACATGAGGCTCAATGGATTTGAAACTATGGACCAAATTGTCTTTCAGAATTTCTCCAAGCGTAGGAATCTATGGTTGAACAGGTTCCAAGGTTTTTAAAGCTTCTGAGCTACTTCTCCAGCCAAAATTGTTAAATTTCTTGTTTCAAGGAAGAAAATTAAGGTTCCTGGTTGAGAAGATACATGAAATTTAGAATAATAGCTGAGAAGATCTGAAATACTAGTGTAGGATTTTTTTTGGAAAGTGAGGTCATATACTATTGCATGCTTACCCCACATAAATTCAGGAAATCAATAGTAAAATTTACATGGAAGATAAAAAAAATATGGGCTGGGAATAACTGGAATGAAGAAGAAGAATATTGATGCAAAAGATGCATAATGGTTTGGGCTAAAGTTTCAGAAAAAGTGAGCAAAGACTTCAAGTTTGGTAAAGGCCTGGAGAGGTTTTTAGGTTGGGCTAGGACTTTACTAGTATTAAGGAGACTCAGAAGATGGAGTTTGAGTTTAATTCATGAGGCAAAAAAAAACAATGAATTCAATAAGGAAGCACAAGAAGCAGTAATAAAATTAAGTCTAATATAATCATAGTTAAAACATTTCAAAAGTTCTGTCTTTATCATTAAAATTATAATTTGAAGAAGTGGATCTGGAGAAATACATTAACAAATAATTTGAAAAAAAAAATTTTTTTCAAAATCAACCATGGGATCAATCAATTTGAACCAGATTAAAAATGGTGAATTCAAGCAAGCAAGTGGGTCAGCCATGAGTGGCAGATGGTTTTTAAAACACAGGGATTGTTGATTTATTTTTGGCCAATAGAGATTATCTTTTAATTGGAAATTTGGCCAAGAAGATATTTTTTTGGGTTCTGAAAAGCCAGATGGTGTTCAAGAATATTTTTGTTCATGTTTTCTGATTGGTGGGGTTTATGGCAGGATTGATTTCTATTGGAACAGGGGATAGTGCATCAAAGCAGGATCCATAATGATTTGATTTCTCCATAAAAAGCAGGTCCGATTTTTTATTTTTTTGATTCAAAGCCATGAAAGAGCTGCAAGAAACAATCAAAGATAATTTCTGTATTGAAATTAGGTACTCCCTTGTTCTTGGAGATAATTATTGGCTTTTGAAAGCAATCAGTGATTAATTTTGTTCTCCCCTCCTCAGCAATCCGCGACCAGTTTTATCAATTGATATCTGCCTAACCCTGCCTGTCTCCACCTCCTTCTTGGAGATACTAACCCTTTGGTCACCATCATTAGTGTTATTCATGTACTTGGCTGTGAATTCAAAACGGTTTGTAAGCTCTCTCTCTCTCTTCAGTCAAGTAATAATCATTCCCTCCTTTTCTATGACCGGTTTCCTATCGAGGTTGAAAATAGACTCATGACTTAAATTCGGTAGGCATACTTTTGAGCCAAGGCGGTTGGAGCAAGCTTATGCTTGATTAGGTGCTGCCTACTTTTCTATATTACCATTCGATCGATCGAGCAGCGACCACTGCTGGGGGGACTACAATACATTGGTAATGGACGAGTCAGTCCAAACCCCTTTACTGGTGGAAATCAGCTTAAGACCATCTTATCTCGATCAAATATGTCAATAAGTATCATCTGTGGGTGATGATAGTCGGATACCGTACGTCATAATCTGAACGCGGCAGCGACTGACGTCATTCTGACCCGTTTGCCACGACTCCAATTGGAGCGACCCCGCAAAAGAATGAGCGTGATGTCACTCCTGCTAATCTTCCTCTCGGGCATGTGCCGAGTGAGGACAACCGTCAAGGAGATTGGCAGCGTGCCATGAGAAGAGGGAGGCTCGAGAGGAGCAACAAAGATGGGGGAAGCCGCCCGACAACGGCAGGATTTGAACCTACGCGGGAAAATCCCAATTGATGATGATGAAAGCTGCATCTAGAATCAGACGTTCTAGTCAATCGCCTTAACCGCTCGGCCACGTTGTCAGTTGTGAGACCCGCCAGGGGCCCATATGTAACATGAATTGCTGCACGCCGGTGGTGAGGTTTCACATTTGACGTCGGCGCGAGGTTGCCATTTGGTCAGCCCACAAAAATGGACGTTGGCTCGGGCATCAGTAAAAACTTCCGCGCGACAAATCATGTAAAACCTCAGCACCATGTGCGAGGGGCAATGACTCCGCTCAATAATAGCTGCAGGTTTGACAACAACTGATATGCATTAATAACTCAATTCAAAGCTTGGCCAAATTTTACTGGGTCCAATGACAAATCAAATTAACCTAAAACCAAAAAGAAAAAAAATTAATATCTAAGGGCTTTGAGGTAATGTTCTTAGGGCATCCTTACTGAGGGAGGTAAAAGTGTGGAGGTAAACCATAAAATAAGGTTGTGCAGCAGTTTTTGCCTCCCAAACTGCTGTGTCAACACCGCAGGGAGGTATCTGTGTGTGATTCCCTGCCCCTGGACCTTGACTGGTACATCTCCAACCAAACCCATGGACAACAACCATGGAACTGCCCACCTTGGCCAACCTCTTCAGTACTCAGTCTCTTGCTCCGTCATCCCAACTCAAAAGAACAATAGCAGCAGTTCAGATAATAGCCAAACTTGAAGGTTTGTACAAAAAATACAAGGAATCAAAACATCAACCCGATTTTCCTCAAGATTTTGAAGGTGGCCACCAGGGTTTTGTCAAAGATTATCTTTGCAAAAATCCAATTTACAGTCACTACCTATTCCAACGTCAATTCCAAATGCACAAGCTGCTTTTCATGAAGATTGTTCTTAACTTGGTTTCTCATAATGAATATTTTTCTCATAAGCACAATGCTCCAGGAATTCCAGTTCTCTACCCTGTTCAAAAAGTTGGCTTGTCAATTTAAATGCTTGTGGATGGAAACTCAGCAGATTCAAATGACAAATATTTTTAGATCACAGAAACCACCAGCTTAAAATGCCTCATCTGTTTTTGCCAGGGGGTTTTTCATATCTATGGTGATCTGTATGTATGTTACCCAGCTCAAGAAGACCTCAAACTTCTGGCAGCCATGGGAAAAGCACAAGGATTCCCTGGCATGTTGGGTTCTCTTGACTGCATGCACTGGTCATGGAAAAACTGCCAGGCTGGTCAATACCAGGGCAAAGAGAAGGTCCATATTTTTATTTCTTTCTTGGAAATGTTTGGACTAACAAACCTTCATAGGTGCCAACCATTATTCTTGAGGCTTTTTCTTCCCAAGACTTGTGGATTTGGCAATGTTTTTTTTGTCTTCCAGAGTCTCACAACAACATCAATTTTTTGGATTGATCACCATTGTTCAAGTAGCTGATGAATGGAACGTCCCCAAGTGTGTAATTCACGGTCAATGGGAATACCTACAAGCACTGATATTATCTGGCTGATGGGATCTACCCCAATTGGGGGGTCCTTGTGAAGACCATATCCCAGCTACAGGATCAAAAGCAAAAGGTATGTCTTTATTTATTTTATTTCTGGCAAGAATTAGCAAAGTAAATTGAAAATTTAATGTTATTTGAATCCATATGCCTCTCCAGCTCATTGCCAAAATTAAAGAGGCAGCACGCAAGGATGTCAAAATAGCTTTTGGTGTGCTGCAGGCCCGCTTTTAAATTATTTCAAGGCCTGCACGCAGTTGGAACCATCATGAGAGCATGTGCCATCCTCCACAATATGATTTTGGAGGATGAATGCAACCTAAATCCCAATTTTTTTAACAAAAATACCAGCGCAACCATTCAAATCAATGGAGAACCAAATGCAGAATTATAAGATTTTTTAAAAAGGTATCACAAGATAAAAAATCCCAATATTCATCATTCACTTTGCAAGGACCTCATTGAACACCTATGGAAACTCAAAGATCATCTTGTGTAGTTTATTGTCACATCTTTCTCTCTCTTTATCTCTTGCTCTCTTTCTATCTCTCTATCTTGCGCTCTCTTACCTATTCTGTCCTGTTTTGTCTGTCTCCATTTATCTACTTGATATGTATTTTTTGTAAAAAATTGATTTGTTTCAACTTTTTTCAATGAAATATATCATTTCAATCACTCCAAAACAAACCTGACAGATTCAAATTAAAAAAAAATTGGGCTAAGAGATATCCTTCAACAGTAACTGGGAAAAGCTTGGTAGGTACAAGTCATGAAGGCTAGGGGAGAGTTATGAAAACTTTGGAAAAAGATCTCATTCAATGTTAGGTGAGATGGGCTTGGCAATTGTGACATGTATGATTGCTAATAAATGAATCAGAAGAGATAATCCAGATAATAATAAAATAAATAATAATAATAGAATTCACACCCCCATTCATGAATGTGAAGTGGAATCTGTATCTTGCATGTATTGGGCATCCACCATTTTGAGAATCTCAGCCCTTTTAACCTTATAATATTGTCAAGTGACAGGATCCTAGCCGTTCAAATCTTTCCCCATGATCAGCTCTTGAGAAATCAACTCCAGGGAATTACCATGTGTATGAATAATGTTGTTCTGTTGTGCAGCTTCAGATGCCAATTTCCCATGAGCCCTGGTCATGTCTTTGTGCCATGCCACAACACCCACACCTGAGGATGCCTCTGACGCACAATTGGATGGCTTTCTGAAATTTTGTTTGGCATTCTGTTTTCCAGTAGGTCTTTGAGGTTCCAAAAAAATTCTTTTTCCAAAGATGCTTGGTGAAGATGGTGCAGTTTGTGCAGTTTCAACGTCACTTGATGCTTGTTGTTGTTTTTGGTTGATGCTGCTTTTTTTTCTCCAGATTTTTCATGTACTTGCTCCATTTGGGAGTGTTAACTAGGATTTTTAAGCATTTAAAATGCAAGAATGCCTTCTTGTTGATCTCAGAATACAACTTGAGAGCAGCTGCAATTTGGTTGTGGGTAGTTGTGCCTCTGCTGTTGGTCCAGTTGATTTGACTGATTCAGCTGCTGAATTTGTTGAAAGAGTTCTTGATTGTTGCCCATTGGCTCTTGAGGCTGGTGGAAGAACAAGGCAGCTCTGGTATATGCAACATAAAGTTGTTCTAAACATGGTCCCAAAAGCCCATGGCTGTCTGATTGTTTCCAGTGAGAGGACCCTCCAAGATTTCCAACAAGGATTTTCACAACTCCAAGTCATTGCTTTCATTGTAATTGCAAGCCCAAGCTGAGCAATTATCAATATTCTTGGTTGCTGGAATAGCCTCAACACTTATGAGAGTATTTGGTAATTTTGAACCAGGTTCTATATGAAGAAGAAAAAAAATGAGTAACAAATCAAAATAAAGGATTAAATGAGATGAGAAGAATGACCAGAACTGGGAAGGGGTGGAAAATCTACATGAACATAAAGCAAAGGATCAAGCATTTCCATGGGTTTGGTGATAGTGGGTTGGGTTGATGGCTAGCGGTGTTGAGCAGATATATGTAGTAAATTTCTGATGCGGGTTGGATGGGATTTTTTGGATGAAGGGGTTTTTGTTTATGGGGATGGAAGGTGTTCAATATGATGGGGAGGATGAAGGGCAAGGAAGAAGGGGTAGGAAGAGGTGTTCTGGCAAGGTTTGGGGGAGGCGGAGATAGAGATATCCAGTTGGATTCACATTAATTTCACACACATTCTGCAGATATCAAGGATATCACCATAGGTAGAGGGTTGCTAGATTTGGAAGCCCAAGACCCTCATTCACCTCCTGAGGTATAATACCTTCCGCAATAGCACCCGCAGTACAGGTGGTTTTTGAGCGGTTGGGAGGTAAATGGGTTTAGCTTTGCTGTTTACCTACCATGGTAAGGATGCCCTTGGTTACAGGGTTCAATCCAAGGGCATTGTACTTACAGCATAAATAAAAAAACCAAGGTTCTTGGAATTCTAAAAGCAATGGTGTAAACTTGGTTATGGGTAAAAGAAAAACCACAAATATGCATTTATTGGATGTAAAATTTGAATTGCTTTGAAATGAAACAGAAAGATTTAATTGTGGAATAAAAGCATTCTAGAAGTTAAAAAGAAATATTTTGGCCTTTAATATGTACTATGATTTTTTTTATTTAGATTGGGATCCCTTAGAAAAAGGTTTCCTATGGAAGAATTGAAAAAATAGAGCTTCCCTGCTACTTTGAATTTAAATAAAAAATGATTTTGAATTTTTTTAGTCAATGATAAATTTAAATTGGATTGGAATTATTGAAATTTCAATCAAATAATTTTAATTTATATCTCCGGAATCTTCCAGAAAACCAAATTACTTATTGATATTTCAGAAAACCAAATGATTCATTACTTTTATCCAAATTTTCTTCCACAAAAAAATGGATTTTTGGAAATTAAAACTGTTTTTATGGTGAAGAAAGAAGCCTCATTTTTTCACCCAGTGAAACAGAATATTGAAGATGAACTACAAAACAATCTCTTGATTTCTCCTATATCTTAAAGAAACTTTCTTCCAATTTATATTTTGATATTTTTTCTGTATCTTTGTTTCCATCTCAATCTTCCTGTCAGGAAATATCAGAGTGAAAAAACTTTCAATCAAGAAATTTAAGCTTCAAGCAAATCTTCCATTCCACAACTGCAATCAGATGTTCAAAAGCCAAAAAAAAAATAAAAACCACTTATTTCAAATAAGGAATTTCAAATGTACCCACAGATAATTTTTCTTTCAAGTATGTTCTATAAGGTTCTCCACACCCTTAATCTTGCATGGGACCACATAATCCATCCCCATTTTCCAACTTCCTTTGATCTCAAACCCTGTTCCAAATAATCACCTGCCCTTCCATAATCACTGCCTAAATTACACTCATCTTCTAGACCTGCATCATGATTGAATTTATTCATCATCCTCAATTAACTATCAATGTTTCATACTGCAAACATTTTCACCTTTTATTACTTGTCTTTCTTCATTTTTTTCCTATTTACAAAAATAATTAACCAAAGGAAATTTCAGCAAGAAATTTGGCTTTTGTTCCCACTCAATTAATTCTCCTTTGTAATTGCCCTCAAAAGGATTTTTTCAAGTGAAGAGATATTGTTTTATAATTAGTTTTAAATAGTTTAAGAGTCCTGAAAATTTTGATGATTTTATTGGTTCTGAAAAAAGAAACTTGGTTTGTTTGAACTGGATATTCTAATTTGAAATTTAACCCATGATGCCCAATGATCTTAACAAAAAGCCCAATTTAGAATTTTTTTTTCAAACAAGGTGAGGTGGAAATTTTAGAATTGATTGAATTGAAAGAAATCCTACTCAATTATGATCTCAATTATTTTGGGTATCAATGAAGCTTATCAGTTGGGGGAAATTCTTTGTTTTCTAGATAAATTAAAATTAATGTCATTTTTGAAACAAAATTTATGAACTATTTTTGAAGAATCCTAGAATAAACCTGCTTGGAATCTCAATTTCCAAAAATTCAAATCTAATTTTATGGATTAGATAGCTTTCAATTCTTCATTTGATGATAATAATAAAAAGGTGCCTTTTGAGTTTCAAAATCATTAGTAGCATTTTGAATGGCCAGTTTTATTTTTAGAAATATAATATAACTCTATAAGTCCTAATCCCATAAAAAGACGCAAATTTTCCTCCATTAAACCTTGCCTAAATCCTGTGCTTTCCCCTTTGAATCAATCACTTCACAAATTGAAGAAATTTGAAAATTTTCTAGAACTTGAAAAAGCTTTAAATTCCAATATTCATCATCAGCTCACATTGAATTTTCTTGAAATATATTTATATATGCTGATTTATTTTTATTTTGAGTGGATTGATTGTCTCATTTTGGTGCATTCAGCTGATATTATTATTACCAATATTTTCTGATGTGATCCTAATCTCAAAGCAGATTCATCTAGTGCATGTATGAATAGTTTTATTCATTCTTCTCATTTTTTTTCAAAATCTTCCAAGCATATTTTTATTTGATTATTTAATTTGGCCATTTTACTAGTTTTAATTGATCATATTTTCCTCCTTTAATCCTTCTGGAGTGTCCCTTGAGCTATTCTCCAGATAAATTACACTGAAAACCATAAGCTGCTCAAAATTCAACTATCTTCTTGAGGCTCTCAACCAGTCCAAATAATTCAAAATGTTATTCCACTCAATTAATCATTGAATTTCCGCTCCATTCCTTGATTTAAAAATATTTACTGATTTCTTATCAAAATTCAAACTTTTTTTGAAAAATAGAAAACTTGAGCCAATTTGGACTCCTGTTTCAAATTCAGAAGATAGTTCATCTTTGGATTCCAGGAAAGGATATTTGAAAGTTAAAATCAATCAATTTTGATTGGTAAAGCAAAAGGATTTTGTCATTTAAATAATCATAATTTTGTTTCCTCTGACAAAAAGGTGAAATGAAAGGCATAATAGGAGAAAATTAATGTATAACATGAAAAATGAAAATTTGAAAAAGGAAATTTTGATATTGAAGAATCCATTGATTCCAAAAGTAAAGGTTTGGGCTGCTTGGAAACTACAAAACTATTTATTTTTCACCATATTTTTTGTGCAAAGGTACAAATGCCATTTATCCAGGAATGCACATTTCAATAAACCAATATGTTGGGTATTCACAGTTCCACATGCTAAAATATGGCATATTTAGCTTTTTTGAGACATTAAGACCTGTGAATGCCAAAAATCATTTTTTAACTCAAAAATATACATGATTTAAAATTAAATTAAGTTATTTAAAATGATTAAAATCATTTCAAAATTAAAAATCAATTTGGAAAATGAGATCCAAAATACTATAATAAAAGAAATTTAATAAAATTAAAGTATTATGTTTTATTATTTTTGCCTTTATAATTACAAAAATTCAATATTTCTTCTAAGAAATTAGAAAAATATTTGAAATAATGAATATAGAAATTCAAAAGAATAACCACAATTTAAAAATACCTCATAAATCAACTTCCAGAAAAAGATCTCTTTGGGGAAAAATTTTGACCCTCATAGAAAGGAGACCAATTGAAGCTTTCATATTAAGGCATTTCATTTCTCAATTTTTCGTTATGAACTTATTTGAGTTTTACAAGAAATAAATAAATAATACCTTTGGCAAACAAAGCATTATTGGCTTTATTTATTTTTTTTTTCAAAAAAAAAAAGTTAATCCTTTTATAAATTTTTTGAATTTCTGTGAGGAAAGCATTGAGCTTCTACAATCATTAAGGAAATATAATGAAATAAATTCCCTTCATTTTATCAAATATATGTTATTTTAGTATTTCAGAGCTCATCAGATGCTTCATTTTACAAATTAATTGTTCATTTTAAAAAATCATTGTTCATTTTAACATTATTTTAATTATTTTTAGTGATTTCTTAAAAAGTTTTGATTCCTTATTTTGTTGAGTGACATGAAATTTTCTGGTGTATAAATATGAACATTCAGAGCTCTTTGGTGTGCACATGTTGAAAATTTGAAATGTTTAATTTTCTGGCATGTGGACCTTTTCATGCCCAAAACAGTGGATTGTGTATCTGTGCACATCCAAACTATTGGTGTGTGTGGTGGAAACACCAAGAGGTGGTGTGCAATTGGTAATTTGATGGTGTCAAAAATCCATTCCCAAAATAAATTCAACTCTCAGCTTAATTTTCTAATAATAAAGGTTGATGCTGAGTAAAAAAATAAATAAAATAATACTTAGTTTCAAAAATAGGACAGGAAGAAGGATTAATTGAATTTGAAATAAAAAAAATACCAATCCATCAAATTTTTCCTGTAGAATTAAAAGAGGTGAGGAGATTTTAAAAATGGGGCATTTTCTTGAATTGTGAAATTAAATATATTTTTTCATGGTTCATGAAAAAAAAAAAGTTTTTTTTAGACTGATTATAAAACTTTCAAGTGCACCAAAATTTAAACGTGTTCAATTTTTTTTTCTTCTCTGCCTAATATTGATCAGTCTATTTTTTACATCCTTTCTTATGTTTATTTTTTTCCATTTATCTGCATTGACATGGAAGTTGAATTTTGTGCCTCAAACATTTGAGAAGGGAAGTAAAAAATTATTATAATTCCTTTTCCACCCAAAGCATTGTAACACTCCTTTTTTTATTCAAACCAATGAAAAATCCAATTTCAGGGGGTCAAAATAAACCTCTATTTTTAACTTTTTGGAGATGGTTGCAGATTTTTATACAAGTAATTAACTCAATTTCAAGCTGAGAAGAATTATGGATAGTTCTATAAAGTTTTATGTATATTTTTTACCTCTTTCAAAATTTTGATTTAGGTTTGAAGCATGATACAGGTTTTTTGTTTGTGCCTAGTTATGCACATAAATTTTTTTGGGATATATGAGGCTTAAAATTTACTCTAAAAAAGATAGTTCATAAGCATATATCAATAGGGGGAGCTAAACAGACTGAATATTGAAGCTTTTCCAACCAATTAAATTCTCAAAAAATTTAAACCCTTTTAAAATGTTTCTTAATTTCTTTCAGGCTGAGGCAGTGGAGAACCAACATATTTTTTCTCAGGGGTTTTAAATTCCATTTATTTGTATTTATATTTATATTTATACTTTTTTTTTGTTCAAAATTATTTTCAATTATTCTTATTAATATTTTAATTCTTTTTTTTATCATTCATCCTTTTTCTCTTTTTATAGTACTTTATCATTTTTAATTTTTTCACATTGATTTTTTACTGATTTATATTATCAGCCATTATTGTTTATCATTTTTTATCTTAATTGTTTCCTCATCATGGGTTAATTTCCTTTGTATTTTTTTCATTCTTTATTCTTTCATTTATTTTGTTTGTATTCTTCATGATTCAAGTTTTTATTTTTTTTCCGATTTTTTCAAACAGGAAATATCAGATATAAGGGATCTTTCATGTTTTGATTTGGTTTCAATTGAAATAGTATCTCAAAACTTCCATTAAAAAATTGAAAATAAAAGAAAATATTTTCACAATAGGGGTTTCAGACTTACCCACAATTTTTCATTTCAATCACAGTATATAGAGATAACCACAGCCTCAAAGGACATGTTGGAGAGCATTATCCTCCCCTTAATTCCTACTTACATACAAATTCAACTTAATTAGAGATCTTCTCACAGTCTCTACATACAGACTATTCCAACATATCAAAATTTCTCCTTTCCCCTCCAAAATTGTACTTGCATCTTTGAATGACTTGTTTCACATATCTAATTATTGTTTGACCTATATCCTTTATTGAAAGATCAATTTATGGTCAGAAAATTCAAAAGTTGCAATTATTTGAGAAAGCCTCTCCAGGGAATTCATCTTTTTTTAATGTTCCTTCTCCATCTACTTCCAAATTTTCAATTCAACTAAAGAGAGCTGATCAATTCATTTTTTTCAAATGTATCCAAATTCTTGGTATATAATGCCTTCTCTGGGACCAAAATGAAACTTTTAACTGCCAAACCACATCTTCTAAGGTTAAAGGTCATCTCCAGATTGAGAATGAGTTAAAGACAAAGCCCCTAACTAAATTCACATCTCAAAAATCACTAAATCAATGCTTTTTTTTGAAAAATATGGAAAAAAGTGTGAATTTAGCACTTTTTTCACCAAATAAACACCTTTTTCTTAAAAAGAAAAATAAATAAATAAATTAAATAAAAAAATCAAATATCAAAATCAAAATTAGAAAAATAGAAAAATAGAAAAAGGCATGAATCTATTGATTCTTTCATTAAATACATGCCTTTTGGATATTTTTTAAACCCCCAGAGGGAATTTAGGCCCAGTAAATATTCACTCCTTGAAGCCAGGAACAAATTCATGGCACTTGGTGTCAGGTGGAATCATGATTACTCTAGTTATCTGTCTTCATGAAACCCATTCAATGAAAAAAATAAAAATTTTCACAGTGACTGTGCTTTTAATTAAAATAATATTTCCTCTGAAGTGTAACAATGGAATAGCACTAGAGTATCAAATTTTTTACTTGATTTTGTTAAATAAACAATTCTGTCCCCATGTACTTCCTGTGTGACATTCCTCACAGCTACAATCAACCTGGCGCGGACTCTGATACTGTCTCAATCCATCCTCATCTTTCATGCGCAACTCCCCGATCCCCGGGGGATTCAGTTTCATTCAAGACTCACTCCTCTATGAGTGATAGTGGGGGGACTTCTGGGCAATACAGGACTCACATTCAACTTACAACCTCAACCATCATGACTCTCATCTAATTGCAAACTCAACATATCAAACTCAGTATCTTGACCTTCAACATCACCTCATCAAATCTATCTCTTTCTTCATTTCTTTTCTTTCTCTATTCTTTTTATATCTTTTCTTTTGCTTATTTTCATCTCGAATACTGGGCTCTTCAACTCTGCTATCTACCATGAACTGACTGGTAAGACTTTTGTACATCACAAATTCACAACACATGATGATTCTGACTCTTAGCTGTTCTACTCTTATCAAGTCATCCTTATCATGCCTCTAAATCTTATCATTGTGTCTCTTCCATTTAACTCAATCTTCTCAAGTCACAGCTGTTCCTTGCTCAATGTTTGTTCTGTTTCTTTTCTTTCTTTATTTTCTTTCATTTCTTTCTTCAAATGTTCTTATACTGATAACTATACTGGCACAGCCCTCTTTGATCAATGACAATTGAAGTCTCACTCAGTTATTCAACACGGTTCAAAGCCAAAGCCAATCCGACGAATCTGACCAAGCAATGGAGGGATCTATCAACAATGGCTTTTGCCAAATTATTCTCAAGGCTGCATTGGAAGCTGTTCCAGTATTAACCAACAAAAATTACTCTATTTGGAAGGACAAGATGACCATGTTACTCAAGCTTAAAGGAATTAAGGAAGCACTTGAAGATGATTCTAAAACTCTTAGCGCTGTCAAAGATATGGAAAACCGTGTGATTTTACTCTCTTGAATTGATTCCGTAACCCATAATAATGTTGTCAATCCTGCAAACATATCATCCGCCCGTCTTCTTTGGCAAACTATAAAAGAATGATTTGCCTCTTCTCAAACTGCCAATTGAGCACGTGTTTTCAACAAGTTTCTCTATCACCAATTCAAACCCAATGCAATTAATCTCTTCATTACGGAAACAAAAATCTCACTTAAGAAAATGATAGATGTAGGAATCAATCTTCCCAACAATATTTTGTCCTACCTTATTCTGTTCAAATTTCCTCCTCAACTGCATTCTCTTCAACAAAAAATCATGCATTTGGACAAGACAGTCACAATGGATCTTGTTCTAAATCACCTTATTCAACTCAACAATGAAACAAGAGTCAAATCTAAGGAATCCAAAATCAGCAACACCGCCCTCATATCTTCTTGAGTTCCTAAGAAACCTGTACCTTCCAAGCAACAATGCAAGAAAGGTTTTCACAACCCATTATCACCAGATCACTCTGCTGAAAAATGCTGGCATCTTCACAAACACTTAGCTCCCGAGTGGTGGAAAGAATCACAAGCCCGGTGGAGAGCTTCTCTTAACTCAAATTCAAAAACCAAAGAGGTAGCTCACTATATGGCCCTTCTTTCTACTTGGATCAAGGAAGTCAATCCTCATAACCGAATCATTATTGACTCCGGTGCATTGTGTCACATGTTTAATTCCCCTAATTTCTTCTGTCAGCTAGAAGATCTTTCCGGAGAAGATTTCATTAACAATGGAAAAGAAGGCGCGAAAATCCTAATCAAAGGAAAAGGAACCGTCAAACTCTCTTGGAAAAATTCCGTCATTTCTCTCTCTAATTGTTTCTTTGTTCCTGATCTTGTGGTGAATCTCATCAGTCCCTGCAAATTAATCATGAAGAAAAACTGCGAACTTGTCTCTTCCAGAAATCAGTTCTTTCTCTCCATCAACTTGCAACTGGCATTCTCCGGCTTCATTCAAGAGAATTTATTCATTCTTAATCCTCCTTCTCATGTGGGCAATAATTGTAAATTTTGCCACATTGCACTTAAGAATGTGAATTCTAATGACATCAATCTTCTTCATCAATCATTTGCACATGCGAGTCCGTACCGCCTCAAAAACCTATTTCCTTCACTTTCCTCCAAACATATCTCTGACTTCCAATGTAAAGATTGCATATTCTCTAAAATTTCCAAATCTCCCTTCAAAAAAACTTTGACTTCCTCCTCCAAACCATTCAAACAACTTCATATTGACTTTATTGGCCCAATAAATCCCCCATCAAAAACAATATGAATTATATCATGTCAATTGTGGATAATTTCTCCAGATACATTTCAGCAATCCCTCTTCAACACAAATCAGATGCCTGTCAACAACTCAAAATTATTTTAAATCACAAAAATCAAAAGAAAAATTGCTTTCCCGCAACCATTTGCACCAAAGGAGGCGGGGAATTTTCCTCATCTGAACTTAGAGACTTTCTCAAAACTAACTCTATTCAACACTTGATTTCAGAACCATATAACCATGAACACAACGGAAAGGTTGAGAGAGCTAATCAAACTCTAACTGAATTGATTAGGGCTATTCTTTGAAGCTCCAAACTACCTCTTAATCTTTGGGCTGAAGTCGCCAAGTCAGCTTGTCTTGTCTTGAATCACATCCCTAAAAGTCCTAATGCTCCTTCTCCTTATCAATTTTTCATTGGCAAAACTCTCCCCATTAGCTATTTCCAACGTATTGGGTCAAAGGTAGTATATCTCAACAACAAAATCAATTGGGGCAAAAAGTTTAAGGATCAAGAGCTTCTGGGTACCCTTGTGGGTTATAACCCCAATTTTCTGTCTTACCAAATAATCAAACCTGATATCTCTATTATTTCCTCCAAGCACGTCAAGGTACTCAAAATTGAGAACTTGTCTCAAGAAGTCCCTGATTCTCCTCCAGCAGAAAACTCTCTTCAAATCAATTTTGATGACAAATTACCGTTGTCTATCTCAAACGGCTCTTCCTTGATTACTACCACAAATGAACCTGTCAAATCAACCAAAAGTCCTTCTTCCTCCAACGTCGTCACTCCTCCTGTTTCTTCTTCTACTTCTCCTGAGGATACTCAAAACATCAATCCAATCGACTCTGAGTCTGATACCTCTGAAGATCTGACAAGCCTTCTTGTTCCAAAATACTCCCTACAAGATCAATCTACTCTAAATCCTCCCCAACGATACGGATACCATCATTATTACATACCAAAGACTTTTGAACAAGCAAGAAAATGTGCCAACTCTCTCAACTGGGAAACCTCTATGGACGCCAAACTCAATGGGATTGAAACTCTCAAGGTGTGGGAAGATTATGATGGTCCAGAACCAATTAATCCTCTCAACACTACTTGGGTTTATTGTCTCAAGGATAACTGTCACAGAGACCCACTCATCTATAAAAGTCAACTCTGCGTTCAAGGATTCAATCAGATTTACAGATTGGATTATCAAGACACTTTTTCCCCAACAGGTAAAGCTGCCTCCTTACGCATAGCCTTATTATTTGGGCTCTTTCACTCTCATCCAATCACTCAATTCAATGTAAAAAGTGCTTTTCTTCACGCTCCGTTGACCAACAAAGTTATAATTAGAAGACCCAAAGGATCAAAAAGAAAGTCAAAATTCCTCATTCTACAAAAGTCCCTCTATGGCTTAAAAAAAGCTCCGGCCAACTGGTTTCATACTTTAACCTCCTGGATTTGAGAACAGGGATTTCATGAATCAATATCAAATCCTTGTTTGTACATCCATCCAGATTCAAATTTGGTTCTTTGCTTTCATGTTGACGATCTTATTCTTGTTGGCCTCGGAAACAACTTTCAAAACAAATTCCTGAAAAGATTCCCAAATTCTAGTCATCACAATCCTAACACTATCCTGGGCATGAAATACAAACGCATTGACAACAGAATTCTCTTATCCCAACCCAAACATATCAAACATGGATTGGAGGAACTAAAAATGACAGACTGTAAACCCTCTTCCATTCCGCTCTCAGCTAATCTCAATCTTACGCTGGCTTCCGATGAAGATCATGAAGAATTCAAGTTTCTCAATATTAACTATTGATCTGCTGTCTTTCTTATCAATTACATTGCATGTCTTACTTGTCCAGATCTAAGCTTTGCGGTTTCCAGTCTTGCTCAATTCTGTGAAAGGCCAGGCATTAGCCACTGGAGAGAAGTCAAGAGATGTTGGAAATACTTACACGCCACAAGAAATCTGAAACTCACTCTGCAAATAAACAACTTGAACACTCAAATTGAATCTTACAGAAATGCAACTTGGAGTGATGACTTGGAAAAAAGACATTCTCAATCCGGACACCTCTCCCTTCTTTTCAACTCTCTCATATCTTGGAGTAGCTACAGACAGCGCAATGTGACTCACTCTACAACGGAGGCTGAATTAAATCCATTAGCTGACTCATTCTTGGAAAACATTTGTATGCAACGCTTGGTGGCTGAGCTTTGGAAGAAGAAAGTTTTACCCAGTGTTCATTTCATAGATAACAAGGGTTGGGATGATAAACTCAAAAATTTTGGGTGTAATTCCAAAACTCGCCATACTGACATAAAGACCAAGGCTCTTTGTGAAGAACTCCATCTTGGGAATTTAATCATCAAACTCATTCCAGCTTTGGACATGAAGGCCGACGGACTCACAAAAGCTCTCCCTCTTTCCTCTCTTTCTTCTCTTCTTCAATTAATTGATCCATCCTTCTTGACTTGAACTCCAGTCTTACAAGTCACGGGGGGTGTTAAATAAACAATTCTGTCCCCATGTACTTCCTGTGTGACATTCCTCACAGCTACACTCAACCTGGCGTGGACTCTGATACTTTCTCAATCCATCCTCATCTTTCACGTGCAACTCCCCAATCCCTGGGGGATTCAGTTTCATTCAAGACTCACTCCTCCACAAGTGATAGTGGGGGGACTTCTGGGCAATACAGGACTCACATTCAACTTACAACCTCAACCATCATGAATCTCATCTGATTGCAAACTCAACATATCAAACTCAGTATCTTGACCTTCAACATCACCTCATCAAATCTATTTCTTTCTTCATTTCTTTTCTTTCTCTATTCTTTTTATATCTTTTCTTTTGCTTATTTTCATCTTGACTACTGGGCTCTTCAACTCTGCTATCTACCATGAACTGACTGGTAAGACTTTTGTACATCACAAATTCACAACACATGATGATTCTGACTCTTAGCTGTTCTACTCTTATCAAGTCATCCTTATCATGCCTCTAAATCTTCTCATTGTGTCTCTTCCATTTAACTCAATCTTCTCAAGTCACAGCTGTTCCTTGCTTGATGTTTGTTCTGTTTCTTTTCTTTCTTTATTTTATTTCATTTCTTTCTTCAAATGTTCTTATACTGATAACTATACTGGCACAGCCCTCTTTTATAAATAACAATTGAAGTCTCACTCAGTTATTCAACAGATTTCACCTGGCACCAAGTGCCATCAGATTTTTCCTGTTGAGAATTACTAAATCCGTACCTCTTTTTAAAAAAAAATAAAAAGAAAGGCATGAAGACAGAATTTATTTTACTAATTTGATGCATTTTTCACAAAATGAAGAAAAGGGCAGAATATAGAAATCATTTTTACTAGATCTGTGCATTTTGGTGTTTTTTAGTACCCCAGAAGGGCATTGAAACCTTGCAAATACATGCTAATTCAATAATAGGCAGGAATACAGAAAATTCATCTTCTGAAACCCTTTTTAAGTTTGAATGAAATCCCTGGGTGGTGAACCATGTCTTTTGAGGATGTTTTGGGATATTGCCACAATTCTTTAAGGTTTTCAAGTCCTTCTGGGGTGGAGAAAAAATCCTTTTTATGATGTTTGGGCTGTTTATATGCCTTTTTAAGGATTTTCTGAAGTTTCTGGGATGGGAAAAAATGCCTTTCTGGGATGGTTTGTGCTGATTCAACCCCTTTGAATTTTGAGGTTTAAAGGACTTCCTGGGGTGGGAAACCACACCTGTGAAGTACTTTGTGCTGAAGGAGGCTATCAAAGACTAATTCAGGCCTTTGGATGCTGAAATAAGGCTTCCAGACCCCCTGTGTGGTCTTTCTGTGGTATAAATCTCTGCAAAATACCAGTATGGACATCAATTTAGTTCATGTAACATTAAAAAAATAACACAAATCATTTATGAATCAAATTCAAATCTTAACCCAGATTAGAAATAATAATATAAATTATAAGAAAAACAAGGAAAATAATATAAATTCAATTTATTTTCAAAAAAATTAATATTTCTTGTGGGAAATAAGTACAATAGTACCAAAAATAGAAAAATAATACATACACTGACGTTTGGATGTGATTCCAAAACTACCATCAGAGTACTGAAAAAAACTCATGAAGTACATCAATAAAAATTAAAAATTTTGAAAAATGATTTATTTGGACAAGTGAAACATTATTTCTGGAATATAAATACTCTTTTACAGAAAAAGAACAAAGTACCTATTTTTGGGTTGAGATCTGAGTCTGAGCAAATATTTGAAAAAGAAAATCAGTTGTAAAAAAATGTTGAGAAAACAGTTAAAAGATTATCTGCTTTGAATAAAAAAAAAATTCTGATTTGGTTTAAATAAATTTGTAGCAAACATTAATTATCATTAAAAAAATTCCAAACACTCCTAATTTATGAGTGGCAATTACATCTTCAAGGCTTTTTAAAGGAAAACCATTCACAAATACAGAAATAATAATCAAAAATTCCAAAATTAATTTCTTTGAATAAAATTTACTATTTTACATTTGATTCAAATAATTTTGAACTAAAATAAAAAATATTAGAAAATCCTGAATATACTAATTTCATGAAAGAAATTCAAATTTTTTCAAAAATTTTAAAGACCTGAATGAAGTACAAAAATGATGATAAACTTTGAACTCAATTTCTTGAGATTAAATTCAATATTTTCAATTGAATTTAATTACCTTTGTACCAAAAAAAAAAAAAACTTTTGAAAATTCCAGACATACCCATTTTGTGAGAGGTATTCAGATCCTGTTTTTTAGAATTTTCCTTTTTCTCCTTTTATGCTTGGTTCAAATTTCCTTAATTTTCATCAGAAATACTAAAATTTATTCAATGAAATTAATTTTGGATTTTTTTACTATAGTTTGGTACTTTCATGATTTTCTTTTTAATATTTCCAAACATTGGAGTCCCTCTGATAAAAAGGTTATTTTTAGAGTCTCTTTATTTCAATTTTTGTTTGTTATAAATTTATTTAAATCCCACCATATATTTTGAACCATATTCAAAGAAGCTGTTTTTAAGTTGTTTTTTTAGAGAATTTTTACTGAACAATGTTTTTGTTCAAATTTGTCCTTGGAATTTGGATTCCTGACCCAAATATAGGTATATTCATATATATTTTTTGGGTAAAGAAATATTTATATTCCATTAGAAATATTTCATCTATTCCAAAAAAAAATGTTTTTCAACCTTCTTTATTACAATTGATGCACTTTATGAATTTCTGTCTCACATATGACATTAGATTTGGGCTCCATTTCAAAAAAAGATATATATAGTATCTTTATATGTTTATAATTTTTTGTACAAGCTTATTTACAGCCCATCTAAAATATCCCATTTTGTGAAAATAAATTGATTTATCATCATTTTTCTCACCTTTAACATATTTGATGAGGTTTTTCAAATGTGTTTTAAAATTTGATTTCTTTGCAAAGGAAAAAAAATGTACTTTTTCAAGTGAAAAGAACTAAATTGATTTTTTCCCATCCTGGGATGGTGTTTAAGCCTCAAAATGACATTCCAACAGCCCAAAAAATCCTCAAAGGGCATGTTTTCCCACCCCTGGAATTCTTTTAAAACTTAAAAAAGTTCTACAAAACCCCATTGTATATGTTCACACCTTTTATGAATTGGAAAAACTTTTGAATATTTCAGATTGCTTCCTGGGGTGGGAAAACAAATCAAAAGGCATGGATTTAGTCAAAAAAAGTGCTATATTCATGCAATTTCCTTTTTTTCAAAAATATATATATATATAAAAAAAGAGCAAAAGGTGTTGACTTTGCCTGGGAAGAAGAAGTAAAAATTCAGACTAATTTTTAATTGAAAAAGATGAAAGAGTGCTTCAAGAACTATTAGGAAGATTAAAAGTATTTCATTCATCATCCATCTCCACCTGATTTGGTGTAACTAATTATAATAAATCCCAGGGCATAAACTCAGAGATAGAAGAACTAATAGAAATATTTTTTTTTCTACATTAAAATTCAAAAAATTTAGGGGAAAAGCAAACATCAACCCACTAGAATATCTTTTATTCTCAAAGATCCCAGTCCATAAATACTGAATACACTTTTCCTGATAATCAACCTAGTGATGCAAATAAATAGAAACCCCTGTAGCTCCTTTCTTGGAAATCATCTAATGATGAGGAGGATACTCCAACTATCTATTCCCCAAACCAATACACATTAGATTTTTCAATCAAGTAAAATACTTCTTTGGATCCATCACTTACCTCTTCAAGTCACTCACTTCCTTTCTTGGATCAATTAAATAATTTTGCAAAAGATGATTCCAATTCACCACCCACTCTCAAAGTAATCAAAACTCCTTTCAAATTTAATTCAACTCAATTCATTATTGAATTTCTTATTCATTTATTGACTGGTGAAAACTTGCTGGTTTCTGGAGAAAATATGACACATTTTTTGAAAAATAGGAATGGTGAGCCAATGGGACTTCCCAGCCCACATTTTTGAAAAATGTAGGATTTTTGTTATGATTAAGCCTCATTGAAGGGAAATAGGAAGGCTAAAATATGCTTCAAATTAAACCCAAAAAGAAATCAACAATGGAGAAATGAATGTAAATTGGGAAGCATTAAAGATATAATGCAAAAAATAATAACAACTTAAGATACTGGAATATATAAATCTGTTGTTCATTTGCATTGATGCTAATGCATTGATCTAATTTTAAAACCATTCAGATGCAAAATTTGAAGTGAGAAACTTGATTTTTAAAGGAAAACTTTGGAGTATCAAGCATAAATTTAAGAACAAAATTTAACCTATGAGCTTATATTTCAAAATGAAATAAAAGAAATGATACTGAATTTAATTCAACAAAAGGAAAAGAAAAAAATGTTGGAGGTTCAAAAAGATGAGAGCAACAGAAATTTAAATTCATCATAGAAAAGAAAAAAAGTCTTACTTAGAATTTTCTTGTGTTTTTATTAGTCAAGAAGTTGAGTAAATAGAATGAATTTCTTGAAAAAAATTTATTGTAAATATATTGCTTCATATTCTATTGGGAAAAAAAAGAGAGAGAAAGTGTTCAATTGTTGCAAATATTCTTTAGAAAATTTTCAATTCTTACAATGTAAAAATATTTTTTATTTTAAGTCCCAGTTTGAATAACTAGTTCAATTATTGATCTGAATTGATATTTCCAAAACAGTTTGAATCTCAAATTTTAGTTCATTCAGTTTCAAATTGATTTCAGGGGATGAATATCAAAATGCCTTTTAGGTTTGGAAAGTTGAAATTCTTTTACTTTTGATTTCAAAAAAACTGGAATAAAATCTTGAAATTCATTTCAAAATTTTCCAGTTACTGAAAGAATATTAAATTGCTGTGTAAAAACAATAAAAACAAGGTCAATCTCAATTTCAATAAATTAAATGCAACAGGCTTACCTTTTTTAAGGTCCCTGTCTGGGTTTGGCCCCAACCAAACAGGAGTCTGATCAAGAACTTTGACTCCATCATTTCATCAACCAAATCAAGAACCCTTCCCATCTACTCAAATCATTTTTACAACAACCCCCTTGATCAAATCCAATTAAACTGCCAATAAAAAAAAAACTTTAACTAACTTCCTCTAAACTCCACCCTCATCAAACAAAACAAACAAAAACTAATTGTCATAACAATCTATCCAAATCCAACCTCTATGTATTGATGATCAATACCCAAACCTGATTGACAGCCATTGATCCTTCAAAAGTCTTTCAGGTTCAGAAAAACTTTGACTGGAAAATCTTCCCTCTCAACTTCAATGAAATATCCACTTCCAATCACTATTCATAGCTTTATTTTTATACCCTTTATTTTTTTTTTGAGGGCCAAGTGGAACTCAGACTTGAATGCTTGTTTCCTCCCTCCCTCAAAATCATCTCTCAAACACTTCTCCAAGGAGCTCATGATAAACATTAATCCAATTAAATTTCTCAAATCCTAAAGGTCCCTAATCATCTCACAG
The DNA here is from genome assembly GCA_025617555.3 of Puccinia polysora. Taxonomy (NCBI): domain Eukaryota; kingdom Fungi; phylum Basidiomycota; class Pucciniomycetes; order Pucciniales; family Pucciniaceae; genus Puccinia; species Puccinia polysora. Next base: position 12,546,761 of record CM062634.1, on the reverse strand, counting down.
TACCACCAGATTTATATACACTGTCAAAATTTTTATAAAGGATGTTTAAAAATTCAAACAATGACCAAGACCATTATCAAAGATCCCAGGAGTTATCTTAACTTGTATTGATTTTTTTTTTTCTTCTTCTTCTTCTCTTCTTTTTTCTGCTTATAATTTTTGAAAAAATCAAGAAATTGTTTCAAACTATTTGAAATTGAAATTAAAAGCAAAAAATTTGAGTCAAAGGGGAGTTAAGGGTAGGGGTTGTTTAATTTTTATGATGAGGAATCTGATTGAAGGTGAAACCCAAGCACCTTACAGATTTTATCCCTCAATTGAAGCCACTTTGTTTCATGTGTAGGTCTCAGCTCAGAGGAGAGCCCCCCCCCCCCCTACACACATAATCAATGAGTCCACAGACCTTCTGGAATTGGATAGACCTGTGTGACCAAGGGGGATAAACCAATTTCCAATCTCAAGGCAAGGAAAACTAAATTTCAATGTTTATTTTACATAAGGTGATTTAAAAATGAGGAGAGATTGGAATCTGAATAATTTGAAAGGATGGGGGGGTTTGAATCATTAGTGATGTTTTATGATTTATATTGAATGATCCAGATTTAAATGAAAAAAAAAAAAATTGGTAAAATTCTGTTTTGAATTATGATGATGATGGTGAGCATAGTATAATTTATTTGATTGTGAAGAGGATTTGGTTTTTAGGTTTTTCTGAGAAGAGGAAATTAAAAAAAAAAAAAAACACACACAAAATTATTATTTGATTATGTTTGAGTACTGGGTGTGTTAATTTGAAAATCACAAGATTTGGATGGAAGATGGTCAGAGGGTTGGGTAGTAGATCTCAAACAGCTTGATTTTCAACTAGCTTTCTCTTTTTTTTTTTTTTTTTTTTTTTTTTTTTTTTTGAAAATCCTGAGAGTCAATAGCTTTATGAGTCATGGTGATGTGTTTGAATTGAAGTGATGAGATGTATGGAGTGATAGAGTGAGAATGTTTTTTCTCATGGATGTTAAGGGGGTTTTTTATTTCAAGAGCCCACCATCAAAAATGGTGGGTTTGGTCAAAAAAAAAAAATCAAAAGATTTGAAAATTCTGATAATCCCTGATAGATTTCAAGCCCTAAATTCATCCAGTTCAGGCTTTCATACATACTTATTATCTTTGAATCCATCATAAAAAGATAAACACTGGATGAAGGCCCCAAGTTTATCAGCCCTGAAAGTTTTCATTGCAGAGAAGCCACCACATTTTCAAACGAGAAGAAAAAAAACCCAAGTATGGTATGAATTTTTCCCCTTTTCACCCTCCCCCACCCCCCACCCAAAAAAAAAAAAAAAAAAAAAAAAAAAAAAAATTCACTTCACACCACTGAAAACAACTTTAAATTTGTTTTGGATAAATGAATGAATTTTCTCCATATTTTAATTTAGCCAATCATGATCAAATTCAAAACCTCAAATACCTCTTTGAATTTTTGATTTTAATTGTTTTTGTTGGAAGGTCCAAACCAACCTTGGCTTCACTTAAAAGATTCTCATACCCCCTAAAACCTCAGTAATATTAACCCTTGACTCTGGAAACAAGAAAAAAAAAAAAAAGCATTTTCCTTTCTTTTTCTCAAAAAAATGAGAAATAAATAACTGATCTAACTACCCATCTTTTTTCCTCCTTCTAATCTTCGAAATTGAATGACCTTACTTTCATTGTACCTTACTCTCACATTTAAGTGAGAAATTGATTGATTACAAGTTTCTTTTGATCAAGCTGATTGATCTATATGGATTGATGACTCTATTGATTTGGTTTCAAATCAGTAATCAAACTAACATTCAATGGATCAGTTAGTCATGATCAACAAAACCTTGATTCATCAAATTCAAAAATTTGATGAGCTGGCTATCTGAGTTTTAGATATGATAGGCCCTCATCTGAACTCAATACCAAAAAAAAAAAAAAAAAAAAAAAAAAAAAATCAAATTCCATAGGGAGAGGGGTGGGGGATGGTGGTTGACCATCCCAAAAGGATGTTTTGATAGATTATAGCCATCAAACCTTAGTCTCTTCTTCTGATCCAGTGATTCAGCTAGACTCTGGCTGAACCATGTGTCTATAAGATCTACACTCTCCATTTGAAGATTTTCTAGCTCTCATACTCCCCTGTTCCCCACTTGGCTTTGCTTGGTATTGTGCAGTCCCATAATGTTTTCACACCCAAAATCTCCCCCCCACACCCCATTTGATTCTATTTATTAAAATATTGAGTTTCTAAGAAAGCTTTGACCAGGTAACAAAGCTCTCTTTTGAATGTATATATAGGTATATATTTATCAAGTTTTTCCCAATTTTCATCTCTGGGTTTCAAAATAAGTCCTGTTTTGATCCTCCCCAACAAGAGTCAGAGATTCAACTTGGGAAAAAATCACCAAGAATTAATTTTTTTTTTTTTTTTTTTCAAAAAAAAAAAAAAAAAAAAAAAAAATTGTTGCCTGGTCCAAGTTTTATTAAAAACACAACACATCATTCTTCTTTCTGTTCTTTTCTTTTTTTTTTTTAAGAAACAAAAAAAAAAAATTGTCTTCAAAAATTCATCTTTTTCTGACTATTCATTGATCTCTTAGATTCAGGGATTTGACTGACCCACAACCTTAGAAAGCTTTTGGCTGACTGAATGGATTGTGGATATATTTGAAGGGTCTCCCTCTCCAAGCAACCAATAAACAATCTAACTTCAAACCTTTCAAGGACACCTAGGAATCCCCCAGAGCCAGAAATAGACAACTGATGAAAACATTTTAACCATTCAAGCAGTTTTCCCAGATTGCTTTCAAGATCTTTAATCTGAGTTAGTCAATTAGAATCTCACCCCAAATCTCATGAAATCAATCTCGATCAAACTTTGCATGAACAACTTGTAGAATCAAACCATTCAGCCTTCTTTTCTCTCTCATCTACCATGTTCCTTTTCATCCCCCCTTCACAAGGTCTTCAATCAGATGGAAGTTAGATGGCTCAAACTTTTTTCATCCCTCTATACAATCACTAGACTCAATTTTTTTTTTTTCAGAGTATTTTTTACTATTTTCAATTTTTTTTTTTTTTAATTTAATCTTCACAAACTTTTTGCTATAGTGTTATAAGTAAAAAAAAAAAAAAAAGAAAAAAAAAAAAAAAAAAAAAAAAAGGAGAAAAAAAAAAATGGAGAAAAACTATCTCAACATACCCATCAAAATAATTCCATGCCTTTTTTTTTGGGTGGGGGGGGGGGTTGAATTCAGTATGAAGCAAGTACTTATGAAGTTGGAAGACCAGTGGCTGATATAGTGTGCTGTACAGGGGGCCGGGGGGGAACTAAGCCTTTGAACTGATTGGCCAAAATCAGTAGTTTGAGTTTTGGTGGACACATTTTCAAGCCCCAAACTTTCCAGTCCAAAAGAACCTCAAACGTACTTTGAGTTTGATGATTGTTTATCGTTAGTGTCTGATCTTGAAGGATGGGATTGATGGATGAGTCAAATGATCCCATCATCATCTCTTGAAGAATGATTCATCAAGTTAGAGAATACTCTAACTCAAATCATTCATGTGAGATTGAAAAAAAAAAAAAAATCAAGCCATCGTTTTGCAGTTCATGTGATTCTCAACATGATCAGAATAGAACTAAAAAAAAAAAAAGAAAAAAAAAACAAAACTAGTGAAATTTAATTTTTTTTTTTTTTCGATTCATGGGAAAAGTAGATTAGATTAAACGTTTTTTATTTATTTATTTATTTATTTATTTATTTTTTTTTCTGGTGGGTTTGATGATGATATTTTGATGAAAATAATCAAGATCAGTATCTGAGAGCTCATAAAACTCAAACAAATGATACTTCTGATCCTATTTTGAGTTCTGAAGTATGATCTCAATCAAATGATTCTTCCCCCTTTTTTTTTTTTTCTTTTTTATTATTATTATTTTTTTTTTTTTTTTTTTTTTTTTTTAGAGCTTACAGAATTCTTTGAAAAGTTTTTTTTTTTTTTTTATATATATTTTTTTTTTGGTGTTGTTGGTGTTGAGGAGGGATCCCATTGCTTGACAAACGATAGGTACGTATGCAGATAGATACCTCATCACCCATCTCTATTGCCATTCACTGACCACTCAATAAATCCTTTCATCGATCCCACTCTCTCCCTCTATCGCTCGATCCTTGACGACCATCCCATCCACTCACTTGTTCTTCTCTCCGACTGACCCAACCCATCAAGCCTCAGATCGTGCTTCTTTTTCTTTTCTTTTGACTTTCTTTGGATCTCACAAACCAAAAAAGAAAGAGATAAAAAAAAAAACGATCGTCGCTCGACGTCGACGCCTCTAGATCTCTTCCATCCCTTCCTCCGACTTTTTGTTTCTCGTCGAGTCGATCCGTGATCATCCCCCCCCCTTTTTTTCCCCGTTCGTCTTGTTTTTTTTTTTTTTTTTTTTTTTTTTTTTGGGGGGGGGGGGTTGACTAGGGCATGATGATGATCATCAACTGGTCTATGTACCTCGACTCTTCATGATCCCTTGGCACCTGCCCAGACCATCATCATCTCATCCTCTCATCCCCCCTCACGCCTCTCGGACTCACTGGTTTCCAATAATTAGTAATTACCTATTTACTCGTCAAGGTTCTCTCTAAACCTCTACAGAGATTCACCAACATCAGGCTGATCGCCTTCGACGACTGCCAACGTTGCTACCTAAACCCAATCACATGCACATTTCCATCGTCTTTACAACTTAACTTGTGAACTCGAAGACCCGTCGTTTAGCTATCATCCTATCGAAGATCTTAGTAGAACTTAGTCTACTCCTCCTCCTTCTACTCTCGCTCTCCATCATTTTTCTTTTTCTTCTTCTCCAAAAAAAAAAAAAAAAAAAGTCCATGAGATTGACGAACAATCCTATCATTCCCGTCGTCGAGTCCCAACCCTCCCAGAAAAAAAAAAGGAGGATTGGTCCGATTTGTGGGATTAAAAAACGTCGAGAGAGTAAAAAAAGGCAGAACGTCGTAGATTAAAACGGTTGTAAAGCTAAACGTATACGGAAAACACTCGACCAAGTGGGGGGAGGGGCGAGGATTAGTTCGATCCCAAGAGGGGGACGACCCACCACTGACGACCGGGTACCTTACCCCACCGGATGTTGAGATGTTGCTGATTGGGAGGGTTCGGGTGAGAGGAGGAGGGAGGCAGAGGAGTAGGTTTGGGCTCGGTGGATGGAAGAGGATGATCCCGATCATCCGGGCGATGATCGGGATACTGACGATTATCATCCGGCTCGACAAAGATCGGTTCATGGGCGTGTAAGAACTTGAAACACGTAAAACAGATAAAGCACGGCGATTCCGAGCATAGTTCATCGTCGATCGTCACCATCCTAGCCGGGTCTCGATCGCAGACACGACACTTGGGCGACGTGATTCTGGATAAGAAACTCGTGATCGGGTATGGATTCGGATTCGTGACCATCTTTGCTGGCGTCTGCGCCGGTGGATGATTGACCGCTTGGGTTGGATCTCGATCGTCCCTGGGTTTGATAGGGTCATGAGCGTTGTGATGACTCGAGAGGTCGTCAGTCGGATTTGGATTCGGGTTCGGGTCAGTGGGATGAAGCGATCTAGATGATCGTGATCACAGTCTCAGCTCGATTCGATGATCGATTCAAAGAGAGAGAGGGGAGGGGGGGGGGGGGGGGAAACCAACCTAATCTCATCGATCGTGAACAGGTGTTCACAGTTACCTTGGTGTAACATCCAATAAGGTTCATTGATCCTGACGGTTAGCTGGTCGAACCTGACCGCTTCCATCGATAAACTCGAGATTTTGATCTTCCTCGAGTCTTTCCTCTGAGGTGCCGACCGGGTTCCGTGGTTGTGACTGCCGTTAGTTCGAGTCCCGGGCCGGGCTCCCTCTACCAGCATCATGCCAGGGTCTACTACTTCTAGGTCTGATGGTTCATCGTTCGCTTGATCCTCGTCTCGATTCCAATCTGGTTCGTCGGAATCGGAATCGGAATCGATCGTGATCAAATTCTCGACCTTACCCGGTTGGATTTGGTTGGGTAGTAAACTTTGGAGTAGCCTAAGTGTTGATCACGTGTACCGGGTTGCACGGGTGAAAGCCAAAGGAAGAGATGCGGTTAACGATCCAAGGTGGTCGATCAGAGTGATGATGAATGAAACCAATAACTCAACAATCCATAATCAGAAGTTTCAGATCGACCATCATCCATGGAAGCTTGAACGAATCTCGTATCGGAGAAGAGGACGTTTTCGATCATCAAGACGGATCCCGAGATCCAGCGATCGTTGAACCAGTGGTGGCCATCCGCCGACCGACGGGGGATCTTATCGGCCGAACAGATCACGACATCTCTCAGATCAGAGAGTCTCTGACAGGATAGGATATGGATCGTTTGTTTTCTGGGTGCAATCGATTTAGATTCTGGATTCTCTGGATTAGTGTTACTATTCCCGGATGATGTGGATGTGACTGCTGCTGTTGGTGCTACTGCTGTTGATGATGTTGTTGTTGGGTTGGTATTGTTGGAGGAGGTGGTGGTGGTGGTAGTTGAGGTAGATTTGGAGCATGGATGGAAGGTGATGGTGATCAATACTGGGGGTGGGTTGTTAGGAATCTGAACCGATCGATCGATCGGCAATGTCGAGTTCATCTATTGCGATGGTATGGTGGTTAGGGGGGCTCTTTTGAAGTGGAGTGGGGGGGGGGACATAAGAGGCACGAACGGGTTGGGTGGAAGTGTTCCAATCGGACCTACCGACGGATCGAACGTACCAGATGGCATCGAAGTGAGGTTGGAGGAGTTTGAGGCCGGTAGAGGATAATCTGTTGATGAGATCTTGAATCGGTTTAGGTTTGCGATCGATGGATGGACGTGGACCGGCGGCCTTTTTCCTGATCCGTTTCGGTTTGTGATGGTCGTCGGATTTGAGATCTCTGAGGATGAACGCGGAGGAGGAAGGGATAGGTTGGGGGGAGTTGGATGAGGATGACTATGGAGGGATGATGAGATCGATCTTGGAGGGATGAGTGAGGGTGTGGTGGGTCTGAGTGAGAATGGATGAATACTCAACGAATAGGCTAGGGTCCAAATAATCTGGGATGGTCGTCGTAGGATGATGAGGTTGGACCAAGATATCCTGGTCATGGATCGTGTTGGTGGTGGTGTGGGTGGTAGTAGTAGCTGTTGTGGTTGTGGTTGTGGTTGTGGTTGTGGTCGTTGGGTTCGTGGCTGGTTGAGGTGAATCGATGGTATTGAGATTAGTTTCGGATGATTGATGTAGGGCGTGTAATGAACCATGAGGGGTGGCTAGTTCGTGCTGATGGTCTCTCAACTCGGAGAGTAAGTTAGAGTCCTTGTAGATCGATGAGATGGGTGAGATGAGTTCGTTGAGACTTGAAGTTTTCGATTGGAGTGAATTGAGTCAGTGAAGCTCTCTGTGTTCATGACGGGTTGGGATACTCAAGCTGGTATGGGTATGGGTATGGGCGTGGGTGTGGGTGTGGGTGTGGGTGTGGGTTTGGGTATGATGAATTAATTTACCTACAAGCTCGTCGGATCAATTCATCGTTCCAACTTTCGATGGCTGAAGCTGGTGGGTTGATGATGGGACTACTATCCTCTTTCGACCATCTTCGTTGGTTTCGTTGGATGAAGGATTGAATCTTAATCGGTTGAGATGGTAAGATCAAACTCTCCAATACTCTAGCCTGTTGTTTGACTTGAGTTCTCGTCGGTTTCTCCGGTCGATGAGCAGCTGTTCCTTCTCCTATCATCACTACTACTCCCTCTACCATCTTCTGCGTTCGTCGTCGAGAGGTTAATCCTGACTGATTTAGATTGTAAAAAAATCAGACTCATCCATTCCTGATTGGCCAAAAACTCAAGCCAATGGGGTGTCACACAACCACCCCACCTACTATAGAACAATCTTAGATGATTGTGAGCACAAAAGGAAAGCTGAGTGCAAGGGCAAGTGTAGGCTAACTGCAAAGTGCATACTTATGGTGGAGTAACTTAACACACAGCAAGAGGGATGAATGTTTCAATGGAAGGAAACCAAACCCAAGCCCAATCTGATGACTGGATTTAGCAAAATGCAAGAATGTATGAAATTAACTAACTGAGGAAACAACCCCCAGGCAAGCAGAGTAGCCTTTATAAGGTAATCCAAAATGACTAGATACAACCTGATGGATGGTCAACTACAGTTTGAGGCAATGAATGACATGGATGGAGTACAAAATAAAATAACAGTATGAATTGTTTTTGAGGTCTTAGCCTAAGTGCAAGACAAGAGGGGACAAATGTATTGGGATGTAACGATTGAGACATGAGGGAATGACATCAGAAGCAATCCAAATATGAAGGTGTAGTTTATGCAGGGTAAGGGACTAGTCTATTTTCAAACTATACAGTTGAGGTGGATAATTTGACTAGCATGGGTGCAAACTAGCAAGAGCATGTGACCAGAAATGGGAAACCAAGGGTTATTGATACCCAGGGTGAAAAGGCAGAGCCCAACTGGATGGTTGACCAAGGTAGAGTTGACTGCAAGGTTCACAAGTGGATGCTGAGTCAGTTGCCAAGAATGGAAGGTTTTCATGCAAGCCAGAGTTGATAAGCAGAAGGCACCATTGATGTTGTGCTTCTAGTTTGTCACTCTTATGGACTGAGGTAGATGGTACTGAGGAAAAGAGTATGTCAAAGTGGGAGGACAATAACCCTTAAGCTCAAAGCATGACAGTTGCCCGGGTATAAAGACCCAAGCTCCTGCAAGCGTTCAGACAGTTTTCCCCTTGATTCCAAAGTTGTTACAATTACTGTATAACCATTAATCATTACTTCTTTGCTTTAAATAGATTCATAATTAATTATGTCCTCATTGTCATTCCACCATTGCAAAAACTGCACCCAAAAAAACAAGTGATGTATCCCTAGTACAGCCACGCAAGGTATCCAAGACAAGTGCAAACAATGCCCTTTGCGCAAGGTTGCTTGTACATTCCCTATAAGTAGCAAGCCGGTTGTAGATTTCCCAGCAGCATCCAAAAGGGAGGTGAAAAATCAAGGGTCCACGCTGCAAGTGAATGATCATATACCACCAGTGCCAGAGATTAAGTTCTTAGGTATTTGGAACCCTGGTAAGTTGAGGCTTAGAGACTAACAATAAGTAAAAAATAAAGGAAAGATAAATGGAACTAATATAATCTTTGTTGATGTAGTACTGCCACAATTCCAACAATATACCACCAATATGCCACCACCATATACTGGGTCAATTGGGTTGGAAGTGCAAAGTGAGGTGCAAAGTGAAGTGCAAACCAAGGAAACACAGACAATTGAAGAGGCAAGGGAAGAAGGAATGGCCGAAGGGGAGGTGGAACCAGAGAAAAGGGAGGAAAATGAGGAGGAAGGAGACAGAATAGAAAGAAGTGGAATCAAACAAGAGGTGGAGGAATGGGATGGAATGGAAAGAAATGAGGTGGAAGGCCAAAATGAGGGAAACCAAGTGTGAGTCAAAGGAACAATTGAAACCAAGGCAAGAAAATTGACTGGCAATATGGGAGAAGGTTCTTCAAGGGGCCAAAGGAAGAGAGCTCACAAGGAACTCATGGAGGAAGTTGGATGGAATACCCAACCAAAGAGGGTTTGGACTGAAAAGTGGATGGAAATCTTTGAAAGTCATCTGGTGATGTAAGTAATGATCTTGCAAAGATTGTCTTGTTTGGTGAACAAAAAAGATTTGGAAGAGTTTAGGTCAATGGTAGAGGAATTGAATGAGAATTGGGAGGAAGTGGAAAGAGAAATAAAGGATAATCTGTAGAAATGTATATATTTATTTTATTATTATTTTATGATGTTATTATATATATATTGTTTAAGGAAAATAGGATTTTGATTTTAAAATAAAACGTGAAAGGATAAAATTTGTGAAAAGAAAAAAAAAAAAGGGGGGATGGTTCTGAGAAAGCAAAAGGAAATGGGATGAGATTGAAGGGAAGGAATAGGATGTAAGAGTGGAATGGGATGGAAGAAATGGAATGGAATGGGATCTACGATTGGCAAGGTTTGCAAGGTTAACTTGCATGGAAGTCTCAAACCAAATCGGGAGAGTTGCAAAGCTGATGGGCTGGTTCCCACAAGGTGCAATCTTCATTGGACTGGAATCCAGTCCATTCAACAACGTATTAAAGCTTTCCTTTGCATAACCTAGAATCCAGGATGTGGCTTACTTCCCACTCTAAATGATTGGGGACTCTGACTGGTTCAGGAGGGGGTTGAGTCTTTCCTGGGTATAGGACTTGAGATGGCTCTAGGAGAGACACCTGAAAGACTGGTTGAATACCTTTCAATTTTTCAGGTAAGGTAAGTTTAAAGGTGTTAGGGGAGACAATTTATTCAACTTTGAAGGGGCCAAGCTTTCTTTCAGAGAGTTTAAGAGTTGGGCGAGTACTGCAAATATTGCAAGCATTGAGCCATACCCAATCTCCTACTGCAAAAGTTGGGGCCAAAGTGCAAAGTCAATCTGCTTGTTCCTTGTAGCACTGGTTTGCTGCTTCAAGGTTGATTCAAAGTTGCAATTGAAGGGATTGGATGTGGTTAAGGTAATCGGTAGCAGGTTGAGAAGCTGCTATGTGAAGGGAGGAGAAGGTCTGATTTTGACCATAAAGAGTCTGGAAGGGAAACCGTTTGGTGGAGGAATGAGTGAAGTTGTTGTAGGAAAATTTGGCTAATGGGAGCCATTGTGACCAGTCATCCTGTTGGTAAGGGTTGTACATTCAAAGATAATGTTTGAGGATCTGATTGACCCGCTTGGTTTTCCCATCCATTTCCGGGTGGTAAGCCGTTGATAGATTGCAAGTGATCTTCAAATGTTGACACAGCAAGGTTCAGAAGCTAGAGACAAACAAAGATCCACAATCACTAATTATATTATCAGGGAGACCATGTTTTGAGAATAAATATTCTATAAATAAATTAGCTAAGTCTTCAGAAGAGGCCGTCACATTACTGCAAAGAAATAAATCCATCTTTGAGAAGAAATCTACTACTACTAAAATAGTATCATAACCACTAGAAATAGGTAATTCAAAAATGAAGTCCATAGAAAGCAAGTGCCAAGGAATTGGTAGAATTGGAAGTGGCTGAAGCAGACCATACTTCTGGTGTTACAAGGACTTGTTCCAATTGCAATCATAGCATGCGTTAAAATAGTGTTTTACTTCATTGGTCATACCAGGCCAATAGACATCTTGTGCAATCAATTGGTAGGTTTTATCCTGCCCATAATGACCAGAAAGCAGAGAATAATGCCTTGAATCAAAGATATCTAACTTAATGCAAGGATTATCTGGTACTACTGTACAATTTTAATAAACTAAATAATTTTTTTGTCAATACTATAATCACTATCTAATAAGTTCACATTCTTGCAAAGTATGCTAAACTTGAGGTTGTTGAGTTGGGCTTGTTGTAGTTTGGAAGCTAGATCTTGAAGGTGAGTGATGATCAAACTGAGTTTGGCAGACTGGGTTGAGAAAAGTGTCCTAACGTTTTCAAGATTGTTGTTGGCAAAGGTGCTCCCCCCTTCTGGGTAAACCTTGTCCCAACCTGACAAAGCATCAGGGACTACCGCTTGTTTCCCAGGACGGTAGGTGATTGTAAAGTTGAACTTGGAGAAGTATTTGGCCCAACATGCCTGCCTGTCTTCATGTCAGGACTTTTGAGCTCATGAAATATTTTAAACAATTGTCATCAGTTAAAACCTCAAAAGGTTCCATAAGACTCAAAATGTATGAAAACCATTTTTTAAAGCCAAAAAACAATTGAAAGAAGTTCCTTGTCATGAATCTTGTAATTAAGCTCTGCAGCAAGCAATTTGAAATACTCAAAATCTACAGGATGAAAAAGAGAAGAAGAGGAGGAAAACTGCAAGATTACTCTTGCAATTTCATAGTTGCTTGCATCTGTTTTGACAATAGTGCAAGCTAGCTCATTAAAGTGAGCAAGTATTCAAGCAGTTGTAAATGCTTTTTTCAAAGCTTCAAACTCCAAAGTGGCTTTTTCTCTGAAAACAAAATGAATGTCTTTTTGAAGAAGGTTAGTAAGGTTCATGGTTTTCTTGGCATAATGCTTAATAAACCTCCTTTAAAAATTACTGAAACCAACAAAAACTTGAAGGGATTTAACAGAGGAAGGTGGAGGCCAGTCCAATATTCATTGGCTTTTGGCTAGATCCATTGATAGTCCTTGCTACAAGACTATGACACCTAAAAATTGAAGAGAAGGAGTATGGAATTTGCACTTAGAGGATTTTGAAAACAGTTCATTCTTGCAAAAGTTTCTGCAGCAGCTCTTGCACATGTGGGATGTGATCCTCAAGAGTTTTTGAGTAGACTAGTATATTTTCAAGATACATCACAAGATATTTCTCTAGGAGGTCAGAAAAAATGTCATTGACAAAATGTTGAAAAGTGGAAGCAGCATTGCGCAGGTTGAAGGGCATGATGGTATACTCATAACTGCCAAACCATGTTCTCATTGCGGTCAAATACTCATGACCTTTTGCAATGCAAACTAGGTTATAGGTGCCTTGAAGGTCTAACTTCAAGAAATAAGCAGTTCCATGGAATAGAGTGAGGTGGTGTGACATAGGCCATACTGGGTAGGCATTCTTCTGGGTTACCTGGTTCAGTTTCCTACAGTCAACACAAAGGCAAAGTCTACAATCTTTCTTTGGAACAAATAATATGGGTGAACAAAAGTTCAAATTGCTTGGTCAAAGAAATCCTTTTGATACATTTTCTGCAATGTATTATTGAAGCACAGTCAATTCCTGCTTTGAGAGAGAGTAGACTGGTCTGGGTGCCAGTGGTGGGCCAGTAAGTTTGATCTTATGATTTCAAGAATGGAATTGAGGAAGTTTATCTACCTTGACAGCTGAAAAGACATCAGAAAAGTCATGATAAACAGAAGGTAAATACTCTCAAATTATTCATAAATCTTCAACCTTGTCATCTTCAAGCATGGGATTTGAAGTGCTTGAATGATGCAAGATGATCAGGGAGCTCAAAATACACTGTTTGGTTGGTGCCTGTTTCTCTTCAAAGAAACAAGGAAGAGGTAAGCTGGACAAATAAGCAATAACTTGTAAATTTGAAGAGGGAACTTGGGAATGAAGGTCAGGAAATTGCAAATCTCCTGATGGAAAAGTGTCATCCAACTCAATGACAGTATCAGGTAGGCTGTTCAATTACTGTTTGAAGGAAGGGTTAGTTTCCTGGGGTTGCAAGGTTCAAAGTTTAATTACTCCTTCTTGCCAATTCACATCTGGATTCCAGTGGACTAGGAAATCATGGCCTAGAATGTTATCATACATGTGGGGAATATCCAAGACAAATAAATCCCTTTCAAAGATGGGGAAATTGGAAAATGCAAAGGTAAATTTTGAATTTTGGGGAACCCAATGAGACGGCTCAGTTGCACTACTTACTAAATAGATAGGGAACTTATCTATCTTGGAATGCGTAAGGTTTTTGGAAGTGGAAAAAGATTCACTTATAAAAGAAACATTAGCGCCAGAATCAAGCAAAACTCAATAAGGAGAGTTGTTGGAATGGAAAAGGACAAATCTTGAACTTGGAGCACCTAGTGACTTGCAAGTGCAAAGATTGACTTGCTGTAATTTAGATAATGTGTAGCCTTCCTTGTAAGTGTCAGGAAAACTACAAGATAATTTTTTGACTGCTTAGCCACTTCACGCGCTAGCCACTTTGCACAACTATTGAAATCATGTTTACCTTCAAAATACATAAATAACCCATTCTTTTCCCTCCTTAACTATTCCTCATTACGGAGCATCCCAATTTCTTTATCCAGGAACTTTGGAGTTTTGGGGATGGGTTTTCCTTTTGGGTTGGAGTGTGAGGTTGGATTTGGTCTGGATTGCTTTGGATTCTTCAAAGATTGTTTTGAGGATTTGTCCATCTTTGGAGTCAAAGTTGACAGTCCATGGTTGCTTTGTCAAGAGCGGTTCTTGTTGTGATAAACATAATCAAGCTCAATCACCCAGTCAATTAACTGCTGAAGGGAGGTTGTCTTATGTCCCCCAACTGCAAGTTGTTCAATTAGGCGTGCCGGCAAACCTTTTTGAAAATGAAATAAAAGGGCTGCCTTGCTCCATTGGATGCAAGATTGCAGAGTTCAAAAATTGGAAATATAAACGGAGGCTCTACTATTTTCATTCATGACTAGATTCTTGAGTTTGTATTTGGCATTTCAAACTTCATTAGGGTTGACAAATAGGGTGAACAAATAATTCTTGAACTTTTCCCAATTGTTGAGAATACAAGTGGGGCTAGTGTTGTCTAATAGTTTTAGGTAAGGTTTGAACCACTGCAAGGCTTTTCCACTAAGGAAGGAAGATGCATACATAACTCTAGGTCTATCAGTAGGGAAATTGTGAGGATTGTTTGATAAGATGATTTTGAAGGACTGTAGGTAGGATCTAAGCTTATGAGGGTGTTCCCCAGTAAAATGAACAGGCTGCTTCATGCCCGGAGTGCAAAGACTAGGACCACTCAGACCAGATTGCAAGGAAATTTGGTTAAGTGCCTGGATAAGAGTTGTGAGTAAGGTCAAAGCGCCAGGTTTGGGAACATTAGTGCAAGCCTGCAATCTACCACAAGTTGATGTTTCATTGGAAGAGTCTTTGATTTCTTTGAGAGGGTCCACTTCTTTCTGAGAAGGAGCAAGGGGATCATCAAGCGGTTCTACTGAAAGAGATTTAGAAGAAGGGACAGGATCTAAAGGTTGTCTGGTCCAAGAAACGCTGGAGCTCCCTACCCAATGGATATCATCATTTTAAGGGGTGAGGGAAGCGTTCCAGGTTGAGCAAGTATGTGAAATTGTAAAAGAAATCTATTATATGTTGTCAAGCTACAATAGATGAGTTGAGTTAGTTAATTAACTGTCACAGAACCACCCCATGTACTATAGGGCAATCTTAGATGATTGTGAGCGCAAAAGGAAAGCTGAGTGCAAGGGCAAGTGCAAGGTAGCAAAGGCTAACTGCAAAGTGCAAACTTATGGTGGAGTAACTTAACACACAGCAAGAGGGATGAATGTTCCAATGGAAGGAAAACAAACCCAAGCCCAATGTGATGACTGGATTTAGCCAATGCAAGAATGTATGAAATTAACTAACTGAGGAAACAACCCCCAGGCAAGCAGAGTAGCCTTTGTAAGGTAATCCAAAATGACTAGATACAACCCGATGGATGGTAAACTAAAGTTTTGACCAATGAGGCAATGAATGACATGGATGGAGTAAAAAATGAAATAACAGTATGAATAGTTTCCAAGGTCTTAGTGTAAGTGCAAGACAATAGGGGATGGATGTATTGGGATGTAATGGTTGAGACATGAGGGAATGATGTCAGAAGAAATGCAAATATGAAGGTGTAGTTTATGCAGCGTAAGAGACTAGTCCATTTGAGAACTATACAGTTGAGGTGGCTAATTGACTAGCGTGGGTGCAAACTAGCAAGAGAATGTGACTGGAAATGGGAACCTGAGGGTTATTGATACCCAGGGTGATGAGGCAGAGTCCAAATGGATGGTTGACCAAGGTAGAGTTGACTGCAAGGTTCACAAGTGGATGCTGAGTCAGTTTCCAAGAATGGAAGGTTTTCATGAAAGCCAGATTTGATAAGCAGAAGGCAATGTTGATGTTGTGCTTCTAGTTGGTCACTCCTATGGACTGAGGTAGATGGTACTGAGGAAAAGAGTATGTCAAAGTGGGAGGACAATAACCCTTAATCTCAAAGTGTGACAGTTGCCCGGGTATAAAGATGCAAGCTCCTGCAAGCGTTCAGACAGTTTTCCCCTTGATTCCAAAGTTTTTACAATTACTGTATAACCATTAACCATTACTTCTTTGCTTTAAATAGATTCATAATTAATTATGTCCTCATTGTCATTCCACCATTGCAAAAACTGCATCCAAAAAAACAAGTGATGTGTCCCTAGTACAGCCACGCAAGGTATCCAAGACAAGTGCAAACAATGCCCTTTGCGCAAGGTTGCTTGTACATTCCCTATAAGTAGCAAGCCGGTTGTAGATGTCCCAGCAGCATCCAGAAGGGAGGTGCAAAGTCAAAGGTCTGCTCTGTGAGTGAATTATTATATATGGCCAGTGCCAGAGATTGAGTTCTTAGGTGTTTGAAACCCTGCTAAGTTGAGGCTTAGAGACTAACCCTAAGTAAAAAATAAAGGAAAGAGAGATGGAACTAATATAATCTTTGTTGATGTAGTACTGCCACAATTACAACAATATACCACCAATATGCCACCACCATATACTGGGTCAATTGGGTTGGAAGTGCAAAGTGAGGTGCAAAGTGAAGTGCAAACCAAGGAAACGCAGACAATTGAAGAGGCAAGGGAAGAAGGATTGGCTGAAGGGGAGGTGGAACCGGAGAAAAGGGAGGAAAATGAGGAGGAAGGAAACGGAATAGAAAGAATTGAAATCAAACAAGAGGTGGAGGAATGGAATGGAATGGAAAGAAATGAGGTGGAAGGCCAAAATGAGGGAAACCAAGTGCGAGTCAAAGGACCAATTGAAACCAATTCCAGGAAATTTACTGGCAATGTGGGAGCAGGTTCTTCAAGGGGCCAAAGGAAGAGAGCTCACAAGGAACTCATGGAGGAAGGTGGATGGAATACCCAACCAAAGAGGGTTTGGACTGCAAAGTGGAAGGAAATCTTTGAAAGACATCTGGTGATGTAAGTGATGATCTTGCAAAGATTGTCTTGTTTGGTGGACAAAAAAGATTTGGAAGAGTTTAGGTCAATGGTAGAGGAATTGAATGAGAATTGGGAGGAAGTGGAAAGAGAAATAAAGCATAATCTTTAGAAATGAATATATTTATTTTATTATTATTTTATGATGTTATTATATATATATACATATATATATATATATATACATATATATATATATATATATATATATATATATATATATATATATATATGTTTGAAGAAAATAGGATTTTGATTTTAAAATAAAACGTGAAAGGATAAAATTTGTGAAAAGAAAAAAAAAGAGGGATGGTTCTGAGAAAGAAAAAGGAAATGAAATAAGGAAATGGGATGAGATTAAAGGGAAGGAATGGGATGGAAGCATGGAATGGGATGGAAGAAATGGAATGGAATGGGATCTACGATTGGCAAGGTTTGCAAGGTTAACTTGCATGGAAGTCTCAAACCAAATCAGGGGAGTTGCAAAGGTGATGGGCTGGTTCCCACAAGGTGCAACCTTCATTGGACTGGAAGCCAGTCCATTCAACAAGGTATTGAAGATTTCCTTAGCGTAACCTGGAATCCAGGATGTGGCTTACTTCTCACTCTAAATGATTGGGAACTCTGACTGGTTCAGGAGGGGCATGAGTCTTTCCTGGGTATAGGACTTGAGCTGGCTCTAGGAGAGACATGTGAAAGACTGGGTGGATACCTTTCAATTTTGCAGGTAAGGTAAGTTTAAAGGTGTTAGGGGAGACAATTGATTCAACTTTGAAGGGGCCAAGCTTTCTTTCAGAGATTTTAAGAGTTGGGCAAGTACTGCAAATATTGCAAGCATTGAGCCATACCCAATCTCCTACTGCAAAAGTTGGGGCCAAAGTGCAAAGTCTATCTGCTTGTTCCTTGTAGCACTGGTTTTCTGCTTCAAGGTTGGTTCAAAGTTGCAATTGAAGGGATTGGATGTGGTTAAGGTAATTGGTAGCAGGTTGAGCAGCTTCTACGTGAAGGGAGGAGAAGGTCTGATTTCTACCATAAAGAGTCTGGAAGGGCAACCGTTTGGTGGAGGAATGAGTGAAGTTGTTGTAGGCCAATTTGGCTAATGGGAGCCATTGTGACCATTCATCCTGTTGGTAGGGGTTGTACATTCAAAGATAATGTTTGAGGATCTGATTGACCCGCTTGGTTTTCCCATCCATTTCTGGGTGGTAAGCCGTTGATAGATTGCAAGTGATCTTCAAATGTTGACACAGCAAGGTCCAGAAGCTAGAGACAAACAAAGATCCACAATCACTAATTATATTATCAGGGAGACCATGTTTTGAGAATACATATTCTATAAATAAATTAGCTAAGTCTTCAGAAGAGGCCGTCACATTACTGCAAAGAAATAAATCCATCTTTGAGAAGAAATCTACTACTACTAAAATAGTATCATAACCACTAGAAATAGGTAATTCAAAAATGAAGTCCATAGAAAGCAAGTGCCAAGGAATTGGCAGAATTGGAAGTGGCTGAAGCAGAACATACTTCCGTTGTTACAAGGACTTGTTCCAATTGCAATCATAGCATGCGTTAAAATAGTGTTTTACTTCATTGGTCATACCAGGCCAATAGACATCTTGTGCAATCAATTGGTAGGTTTTATCCTGCCCATAATGAACAGAAAGCAGAGAATAATGCCTTGAATCAAAGATATCTAACTTAATGCAAGGATTATCTGGTACTACTGTACAATTTTAATAAACTAAATAATTGTTTTGTAAATAATATAATCACTATCTAATAAGTTCAAATTCTTGCAAAGTATGCTAAACTTGAGGTTGTTGAGTTGGGCTTGTTGTAGTTTGGAAGCTAGATCTTGAAGGTGAGTGATGATCAAACTGAGTTTGGCAGACTGGGTTGAGAAAAGTTTCCTAACGTTTTTGAGATTGTTGTTGGCAAAGGTGCTCCCCCTTCCTGGGTAAACCTTGTCCCAACCTGACAAAGCATCAGGGACTACCGCTTGTTTCCCAGGACGGTATGTGATTGTAAAGTTGAACTTGGAGAAGTATTTGGCCCAATGTGCCTGTCTGCATGTAAGGAATTTTGAGCTCATGAAATATTTCAAAGAATTGTGATCAGTTAAGACCTCAAAAGGTTCCATAATACTCAAAAGGTATGAACACCATTTTTTCAAGCAAAAAACAATTGCAAGAAGTTCCTTGTCATGAATCTTGTAATTAAGCTCTGCAGCAAGCAATATGCAAGACTCAAAAGCTAAAGGATGAAAAAGAGAAGAAAAGGAGGAAAACTGCAAGATTACTCTTGCAATTTCATAGTTTCTTGCATCTGTTTTGACAATCACCATGAAAAAAAAGGCTGCACCTTCCGGCAGGTGTAGCACCTGAAACTTGTTTTGACTTGGTTTTGACTCTGAGATAACTCTGTTTCTAACTTGAGTTGGAACCTGAGAAAAGTCATTTGTATCAGTTCTTAAGGATTCCAAGTAATTCTAGTGCATGCATGGAATACAGAAGATTTGGAATTATGGGGAAATTCAATTTTATGTAAATTGATAGAGGAGTGAAGCAGTGTGGTTTCATGCCTGACGCATAAAAGTTACTACCTGGGTTGGATAAGTCAAGATTTTGATGCTTTTTTTCTTTCTATTTCCTATTAGATCATTTCAAGAGGTTTGAGGGTCCTTTTTGTTTTTGTTACTTTGTGGTTGAAAAAATTGTATTTTTTGAAAGGATTAAATTCATTTTTTAATATCTTCTTTTTCTTCTTGTGAAATGTAATAAATCTCAATTTGATGTAGCAAATTGAAATGTCAATCTACATTTTAACTGAAGATCAAAAAATCTACTTGGAAATGTTGGAAACATTAGGGCGTATCAAAGTTAGCAAACCTGCCATTAGAAACCTGCCATTTTTTTTGACAAAACCCGCCATTTTCAATGGCAGGTTTCTGAAATACACATACCCCCTAACTGGTGTATTTGAAAATGGTGTGTTTCATGAAAATGGCGGATTTCAATCATCAAACACGCCATTAAAACCTCCATTTATGCATCATCATCCATCCACCATCCATCACATCAAAAACACCCATCCACATCAGCAAATCCATACCGGTCCCATCTCCATCGCATCACACACATCTCTATTGTTTTTCACATACCTTCAAATACCCATCTTCACACAAATCCCATCATCATCTCATCACCCCACATCACTCACCACCTTTCTCAACATGTCCAATCAAACATCCCGCCAGCAAGTTGAAAACGCAAAAAAGCTGACTGAACTTTTGCTACTGTTTGACTCCCATTCAGACTCTGATTCAGAATCCAATTTGGAATCAAATTGGTTAGCTTTGAATTTTCTGTTGGCAAAGCAATACATGGTTCCAAGAATACACACTCTCCATAACCCTATGTATGAAAGGCAAAAGCTTCATCTCATCCCTGACTTAAGCTTCCAGCAACTGTTCCAAACTTTGTTGCCTTCTTTCATGAAACTTTTGGCCATGATTGAAGACCACCACATCTTCCAGAACAATTCTTGCAATCCTCAATGCAATCCAGACATCCAAATTGCCGTTGCTCTTTGTAGATTGGGGTCAAATGGAAATGGAGCAGCAATCCATCGATTGGAAAATCTATTCTCATTCAGTTACGGAAGCATTGACTTATAAACCAAAAGAGTCATGATTGCTATCCTATCTTTCCGCCGCTCGGTCCTTTCATGGCCAACCAAAGAAGAACGCAAGGAGATATCTCAAGTAATGGAGACAGAAGGCTTTCCTGGTTGCATTGGTTTCGTTGATGGAACCACCATCCCCTTGAGTCAAAAAACCAACCTAGATGGCAACCACTATTTTGATTGTAAAAAAAGGCAATTGATTCATTTCTTTTCCAATTGCTATGATAAAACTTTGGATCACACACTGACCAAATATGTTCCATCTCTTTGTTTAGATACTCCGTGGCACTACAACTTGTTTGCAATAACAACAAGAAGTTCATCTACCTCCATGCTGGCCTTCCAGGTTCTTGTCATGATTCATATGTTTTCAATTGGATGCGGATTGCCCAACAACCAGAGATCTACTTTGACCAAGATCAATACCTTCTGGCCGATTTGGCTTATTCTAGTGGGAAATATGTAGTTCCAGCATACCAGAATGTTTTGTCCAATGATCAACGAAAACCTGATTTTAACTATCATCTTGCCCAATCACAAGTTTGGATTGAGCATGCCAAAGGAATTCTGAAAGGAAGATGGGCCAGCTTACGGGAGATGCAAAACCAGCTCCAATGTTCCAAAGATATGAGGTTCCTCATCAACTGGATTATCACTTGTGTAATCCTTCACAACCTTTTGGCCAATATCAAAGATGAATGGGACAAAATATTCCAAGATGATATTCCTGATCAGCCTCAAGTCATCCCTGTCTCATCTGGTCCCTCATCTTCTTCTATGAGAGAGCGGATTCTTCCTCTCACCCTTGCTTGCTTTGATGAGTAATTTTTGATTTTGAAATTGGTAAAAATTCCCTTCACCGTATTTTTTTGGTTTTGGTTGTTCACCCAAGATTCATAGGCTGAGTTTTATTTATTTTTTTTTTTTTAGTGGACTTGAATCCAAAAACACCTCCACCTCAAACCCTGCCATTCACCAAATGCCACCCCCCTCCCCCTCACCACTCAACCCCTTCAACCTCACCCCACTCACTCACCGGTCAAACCCTGCCTCCTCCTCACCAAACCACCTCACTCATAACCACCACCTTACTCACCACCACCACCTCATCTCACCTCACTCACTGAATCCCCTCCTCCTAATCCTGGCAAGCCCCCTCCACCCTCTTCCTCTGCCTTCCCCTCACCAGTTGCTGATCCTTTGATCATTCAACCTTTAGTCCCCCCTGGATCCATTTCTCTATCCATCAAGGTGAGCCCCTCCCCTCCTCCAATTCCTCCTCTCATTGATTGAGCAATTGATTGCCAATGTTGGGGGTATTTTGTTGGAATGAGATGGTGAAATTATGAAAACCAAGGGGCAAATAAACAAAAGGATTGATGTTTCAGGCATGGCGCGGCCACAGCCCAATCAATCAAATACCATCATCAATTAGAAAGCACTTTGCATGGTTTCCTTAATGGACACATTCATGCAAGGCATTCAATCTCCGGCATGCTTTGGTTGAAAAACCAAAGCACCTTTTAGGGAAACACGGAAAGAGTGAATAATGCCTTCTGGCACGGTTGAACTTCTTGTTACTTTTGGATGTTGAAGTAAAATCTGAGTTTGGTAGTCTGTGTTGTTTTCCTACTACTAGAGGCTTCAATCCATGTTGTGTCTCCTTGGCATCTCCTGAAACGCCAAGCTCATCAAAAATACAAACCGTGTTTCAGGATGACACCCAGGAATCACAACATGAATGGAAAACCCAAAGAAAAATAATGCAGAATCAAAACTAGAGGCTTCGATCCATGTTGTGTCTCCTTGGCATCTCCTGAAACACCAAGCTCATCAAAACTACAAACCGTGTTTCAGGATGACACCCAGGAATCACAACATGAATGGAAAACCCAAAGAAAAATAATGCAGAATCAAAATTTCAATTAGTAATTTTATTGTCAAAGGATATTGAGGAATAAAGTTTAAATCCCATACCCATTTTTACTAGACATGCCTTCATTCAATTCCATCAATATTGATATCTACAAAAAATGAAATTCCATCAATATTGATATCTACAAAAATTGAATACCCTCTTGTTTAAAAAAAAAAAAAAAGGTTACCTACCAATGGGGTGGTGGTCGTGGTGGATGAGGTGGATGAGGTGGGTGATGGTGGGTGGTGGTGGGTGGTGGTTGGTGGTGGTTGGTGTTGGTGTGGTCCAGGTTACTAAATAGCTTCCTAGGTGGGGAGGGGATTGGAAAACCCCCCCACCAAGCCTGTCCCTCCCCCCTTGCTCGCTTGCTAGGTGGGGAGCGGATTTGAAATCCCTCCCCCCTTCCCCCCCCCTCAATCTCCCCCCTTGCTCAATTTCTAGGTGGGGATGGAATTTGAAATCCCCCCCTCCCCCTCCCTCCCCCCTTGATCTCCCCCCTCTTTCGCTTGCTAGGTGGGGAGCGGATTTGAAATCCCCCCCCCTCCCTCCCCCCTCAATGTCCCCCTCGCTCGCTCGCTGGGCGGGGGGGTGATGAAGTGCCCCCCACCGCGAGCCCCACCAGCTCCTTCCCCCTTGCTTGCTTGCCGGGCAGGGGGGTGATGCAGTCCCCCCCACCGCGAGCCGGTGGCTTGCTCCCCCCTTGCTCGGTCACTGGGCGGGGGGGGGTGATGAAGTCCCCCCCCACTGCAAGCCCCACCGGCCCCCCCCTTTGCCGCTTGCTTGGTCCACCCACCAAGCCGGCCCCCCCCACTGCAAGCCCCACCGGCCCCCCCCCTTTGCCGCTCGCTCGGTCCGCCCACCGAGCCGGCCCCCCCCACTGCAAGCCCCACCGGCCCCCCCCCTTCGCCGCTTGCTTGGTCTGCCCACCAAGCCGGCCCCCCCCTTTTGGCCGCTCGCTCGGTCCGCCCACCAAGCCGGGCCCCCCCACTGCGAGCTTCACCAGCCCCCCCCCTTTGCTGCTCACTTGGTGCGCCCACCGAGTCGGCCCCCCCCCCTTTACCACTCGCTTGGTTGGGGGGTGATGAAATCCCCCCACAAAGCTTCCCCCCCCTTTGCCGCTCGCTCGGTTGGGGGTGATGAAATCCCCCCACCAAGCCGGGCCCTCCCTCCCACCTCGCTTGCTTGCTTGGTTGGGGGGTGATGAAGTCCCCCCAACAAGCTGCCCCCCCCTTTGCCGCTTGCTCGGTCGGGGGGTGATGAAATCCCCCCACCAAGCCGGTCCCGCCTCGCTCGCTCGCTCAGTTGGGGGGTGATGAAGTCCCCCCAACAAGATGCCCCCCCCTTTGCCGCTTGCTTGGTCGGGGGGTGATGAAATCCCCCCACCAAGCCGGGCCCTCCCTCCCGCCTTGCTTGCTTGCTCGGTTGGGGGGTGATGAAGTCCCCCCAACAAGCTGCCCCCCCCTTTGCCGCTTGCTTGGTCGGGGGGTGATGAAATCCCCCCACCAAGCCGGTCCCGCCTCGCTCGCTTGCTCGGTTGGGGGGTGATGAAGTCCCCCCAACAAGCTTCCCCCCCCTTTGCTGCTTGCTTGGTCTGGGGGTGATGAAATCCCCCCACCAAGCCGGGCCCTCCCTCCCGCCTTGCTCGCTCGCTTGGTTGGGGGGTGATGAAGTCCCCCCAACGAGCCAGGCCATGCTTGGTGCATCGACCTCTTCGAAAAAAGCAAAAAAAAAAAAATCAAAAAAAAAACCCCCCAAAAAAAAACCAAAAAAAACCAAAAAAAAAACAAAAAAAAAAACAAAAAAATTAAAAAAAAACCAAAAAAAAACCAAAAAAAAAACATAAAAAAACAAAAAAAAAAAACCAAAAAAAAACAAAAAAAAAACCCAAAAAAAACCATAAAAAACCATAAAAAAACCATAAAAAAAACCAAAAAAAACACCATAAAAAAAACACCAAAAAAAACACCAAAAAAAACAAACACCAAAAAAAACACCAAAAAAAACACCAAAAAAAAACCAAAAAAAAAACCAAAAAAAAAACCAAAAAAAAAAGAAGTCTTCAATTGATGGCTTGAATGTGAAAAATCATAGGGTATATAAATAAATAAACCCCACTTTGCTCAAAGCAAGCCCGCCGCCATCTCCGTCGGCCATGCTTGCATCTGTGGGGGGCGGTTCCCCCTTGCTCGCAGCAAGCCCAGTGGGGGGCGGTTCCCCCCTTGCTTGCAGCAAGCCCGCCGCCATCTCCCACGGCCATCCCCCCTCGCTCGCATTGCAAAGCATGATCAGACTAAGCTAAAAATCTGACTTTATAGGAGGTCATTGTCGTGGCGTATGTTTGACCCCAAAGTATTTCAGCGCTGGAAATGGTCAACATATTGGGCCAGTGTCTGTATATCAATGAGATCGCGGCCTGTACAACGGCATAATCCATTGGGCCTTTTCAATGGTTGTCAATGTGAGAGGATTGGCACTTGGTCAGTTGGGCCAAATTGTTTCATTTGCAACCGTGGGTTTGAGTATAACTGTGATCCCTTTGCAGGAAAGTATGATGTTCAAGACCATTGTGTGACAGGGTCTGGTTTGATTTAACCCACAGTGGCACTGCCTTGAGCAAACAATTTTCTCCTTGACCACATCAGGCTCAAACAACTGGGCCAAAGTGCTTTAGTTGCAAGCTTGATTTCAAGCAAAAAGGTATAGTCAAAATGGTTTGGGCGGCTAACAAGTACAAGCACTGTACTTTCCAGCTGTGGACACAGCAACCCATACCAGAATGGCGCAACCTTGGGTTTGAGTATAACTGTTATCCCTTTGCAGGAAAGTATGATGTTCAAGACCATTGTGTGACAGGGTCTGGTTTGATTTAACCCACAGTGGCACTGCCTTGAGCAAACAATTGTCTCCTTGCCCACATCAGGCTCAAACAACTGGGCCAAAGTGCTTTAGTTGCAAGCTTGATTTCAGGCAAAAAGGTATAGTCAAAATGGTTTGGGCGGCTAACAAGTACAAGCACTGTACTTTCCAGCTGTGGACACAGCAACCCATACCAGAATGGCCATGTCACTCCAAATTAATAAAAAAACTCAGAGCACTTGTAGGGACATGAAAAACGGCCAAATTTACTCTAGAGAAAAAAATATCAATAAAAACAAAAAAGATTTGTATATTGGTGGGGTTAAGAATGCTCTCAAACGTTGTTGTAGTAAAAAATAATTTTTTTTTTCTTTCATCCATGCAAATATATTTACAAGCCCAGCATTTGAGTAATCTTCTGTATTTCTTCTACCAATCTACCACTGCCAATGCAAGCCAAAGCTACTGATACCTTATCCTTTTTTTTGTTTGCCCGTTGTTCCCTCTCCTTTTCCAATTGCACTTTCTGTCAATCCTTCTCCTTTTCCTCTTTTTGAAACTCTAGCTCAGCTTGTTTCAACCTCCACTCAGCATCCAATTTTTGTTGATTAGCCAAAGTCTTGGCTTGCTGCTTTTGACCATCCATGGCCAGTTGGCAATCCCACTTTTGCTTTTCAAACTGAAGTTTATCTGATTCAATTTGTGATTTCAATGTTTTTTGGAGGGGAATGGCAATGAGCATGATTTTGAAAGCAAGGATATTGAATCAATCAACTTACATGAATCTTGATTCTCCATGATTTATTCAAAGCCCAAAAAACTGGAAGTGTTTCTCCTCTTTTGATGACTTTTGGGGTTGACATTGATGGAATTTGAGGCCTTTTGCTTACCCTTGGCAGAGGAGGTTTGACTCTGAAAGTCCTCACTAATATTTGAAGGCAATGTGGGAGGCCCCATTGGCTTGAGTTTTCGGCCAATCAAAAATGGATGAGCCTGTTTTTTTACAATGTAAATCAGTCCGGAGCAACCAGACAGAATTGAAAACAATTTAGTTCCTTACTTGAGCAGATGTTGATGGCAACGGTGATCCAGGAATAACATCCTCCTCATTGGGAAAGTTCTCCAGTTGTTCTGCCCCAGGAAGAGAGCAATCAAAAGAAGGAAGTGAGGGGTCCAAGGTTGGGATTGACTGATCAATCAATACCAAAGTAGAAGTGATTGGAGCCGATTGTGTTTGAATATCCTCCTTGTCATCAGATGGGGGCCACTCCAAGGCCAAGGTTTCATCAAGGTCCCCGTTGGTAGGCTGAGCATCCCCAGCCAAGTCCTCGGCATCAACGGAATCGGATTGTTGGGCATTGAAAGCAGCTAGGGGGGTGATGTTGGCCTTCTTTCCAAAGATTTCATCCATTTGAATATAAAAAGGACAAATGGAGTCCAACTTATCAACCACCGAGTTGATTCCTTTGGCTTTGTCCAAGTCGGTGATACCAAAGCCAGTGGAGATAGACATGGAGTGGGCCTTTTTGTACTTGGCTTGATAGTTTTTGAACCACTCCCTCATCTGTTTGGATGACAGATCCAGCCTACCTTTTGTTTTGTTCTTGAGTTCGTTGGCCATCAGGAGATAACCATTGACCTTAGAGGATTGAGGTTGGCCAACACGTGTTTTGTTGTTGGATCCAAAGCAGGCATCATAGTTGGAGGGAATTTTCAGCCAGTTTACCAGGATGATGTGATCAGCTCTCTTGAGCTGACTTGAGCCCTTGGAAGCTGATGGGGGAGGATTGTTTGTTTTGGAGTTCCTTGGTGATGTTCTCTTGGGTGTGTTGGACTTGTGGGGGGAGGTTCGCTGAGGGGCCATTTGAAAGAGTTAGGGCTACGCAAGTGATGAGAGCAATAAAGTGATGAGAGTGGTGAAGTTTTGAGAGTGATAAAGTGGATGAGAGTGATCAAGTGATGAGAGCGGTTAAGTGATGAGAGTGATGAAGTTTTGAGAGCAATGAAGTGGATGAGAGTGATCAAGTGATGAGAGCGATAAAGTGATGAGAGTGGTCAATCAATTTTATGATGAGGGTGGGGGTAAAACATTTTCCGATGAGGTTGGAGGTAGAAGGAGGTGGGAAGACAGGGGTGTATGACACGGACAGGTGGTGGAAGCATTTAAATACTTTATTTGAAAAAACCCACTTATTTCAGCTTAAATTTGACACGTCTGGTCTGAAATAAGTGGGTTTATTTGATTTTTAATGGCGGGTTTGAAATGGCGGATTTGGGTTGAAACCCGCCATTAAAAAATGGCGGGTTTGGTTAACTTTGATACCCCCTATTGTACCACATAGATATTGAGTCCAGTTATAGATTTCAAATAAATCAATTTGAAATTGAAATAATTGAGGAGTTTCACATTTTATTTTACAAAATGAATGAATTTACAAAAAGAAAACCATTGCCTTGAATGATTTTATTTCTCTAATATCTTTTTGCAGAAACTTTGTTTTAAATATTTCTTATAATATTGGAAGCTCAAAAGAATTAATCTAGTGATATTGATTTGTTTTATTTAGCAGGAATTAATTAATAAATAAAAATTTTCTAAAATTTAGAGCTTTTGATATTGTTTTCTGGGTGAAAACAGAGGAAATATAGAACTACTTGGAATTAAATTTATTCAAACCAACGTGGGGTTTCAAGTGATTTTGCTAATCTTTCTGGTTTATCCTCTACTGGCTTCATCTCCAAAACCAATTTCTCTGTCCAATTTAATGTGGCAATAAATAGAGGGCAGTAACAATTATGAGGGAGGGATTCACATGGTTTCATCTGATAATTTGGGACTATTTCATCATAAGTTCTTACATATTCTACTTGTTTTTTAGCTTGAAGTTCACCTTTCATCTCAGATAAATAGTTGAAAGTGTTGTTATCAAGATTATGAAGAAATTGTGAATAAATTTTGCTTCTCCAATACACTTGGACAGATTGATATTTCCCTTCATTGTCTTCTTCTTTATCTGAGCAGCATTCCTTACTAGGGAGAAGGCATTTTGCCAAATCCTTTCCCATATGGCGCTCTGCAGTGGCCAAGTGGTTTCTGTATATCTTGCAGATTCAAGAACAAAATTTTAGCTAAGAGGATTTAGAAAATGGAGAGAAATCTTAAGCTTACTCTGTGTTTAACTCTAGACCTAGGCTTCTTGTTACGTGTCCTAGGCTTCATGTAATTATCCTTCTGCCCACGTAGCCAACGTTCCAGTAGGCCAAAGAGTATGTCCTTCTTGAAAAACTCAATATCAAGTGGATAATTTGTAAATGCATCATTGTCCTTAGCATTTAACCAATGTTTTATTATCACTTCTGACAATATTTGGTCCCAATTTGTTGAATTATGATGGTCCCATTGTAAATTTGGAACATGTATGCCATAGCTTTCTAATTCTTTCTGGCATTGATCTTTGAACTTTCCAGGAATGCTCTTATTCCCTCCATAGAGGTTTTCATTGGTTGTTTCCATGTTGAAAAAGTTGTTTTTTGGGTCAATTGTATTGATGCTTTTTGAGTTTAAAACTTGTACTTGATCTTCAGTGGGCGGGGGAAAAACCCTGTCTCCTCAAGATTTCATGTTTAAAATAGTCTTTACATAGTCACGTAGGCATAGACTTATGGGGTCATTGGAATTTGGCAAATGTTCTGCTACTTACTTGTTTAATGTGCAAGTTTTGATGGATTTTGAACTATGAGGAGGTCTACAATCCATGTTGTAATATAGGGAAGTCTTCAACTAGCACTTGAAAAGGTTGTGGGGTTGTTTGAAGTGTAGATTTTATGGAGGGAGAGAATTTGCAGGCAATTGAAGCTGAAGTTATTGGCTATTGAATATGATGAATTTTGAGAGATTATAAAGGGTTCATGTACAAATTGAATATCTCAAATTGGATATGCATCCACTCTATAATTCATTTCAAGCAGGTGAGCCAAATTCTACATTGTGCAATGAAAAAAAAAATATTGTCAGAAGGAAGAAATTTTTGTGAACTAATACTTGGATTTTGATAAAAATGACCATATTTTTTATTCATGTTTTGCTTTACCATGGATCTTGATTGAGATGATTATTTTTTATCATTTTAAATGATTTCAGGAATAATAATCATTCAGTTCCCTTAACAGGGGAAAAGAATTAATCCAAAAATAGATTGAGACTTATTATTAAGTTTTACAGTTGAAATAATTTTATAGTTTTTACAATGAAATTCAAAAGCTTGCTGTTGCAAACCAAGTATTTCCTTGGTAAATTTATTTAAAATAAAGAAGAAACCTTTTATTAAAAATAGAAATTTTCTCAAATTACTGGGATGAGCACTTAAGTTGTTGCAAATTTTTCCTCCATTTTTTAAATCCACGGTATGATCAAGAGGATCAATTTTACCCAGGTTTAGTATTGAAATTGATGAAATGCTTTTATCATTTTTTACATGGGGAGTCAAATTTCAATTGTGAATTGGTATGAATATGCTTGAAAAAAAAAGCTCCCTCTAATGCAATTGAGAGGTGCAATTTTGATTCAACTTGCAGTAAAATCTGATTGTGAATCTGTTTTGATATCTGCTGCAGGTAAAGAAAATATTAAAAGTTTTCTTAATAACTGAATATTTCTGGTTTTGAATGCAAATTTACAAGGATTCATCTGAAGTTTGGAGTGCTTAAATTCTCCCTAATTGAAAAGAGGGCCAAGGTAATATTCTTAAATCAAAAATGGTATGAAAACTTCATTACTTGATCATTTACCACATTTTAGATAAAATGTTTGCAATTGAAAGTAGATAGAATTTAATTTTTTGATAAAAATCATGTTCTTACTTCCTTTCATTTATTGAAACCATTTCATCTTATTTGGTTAAACATTACTTTGGAAGATTAAACTGAAATCTCTTGAGACGTATCAAACCTGACTGCATAAATAAACACAAATCTTACCACCTTTCCACTTGTTTTTACCTTCATTGGTGGTTTGGAGTTCATGAGAGGACAATATTTCACAAAAAGAGTTCAAGTTCCTTGCAACGCATATCAAGCTTTATTTTTCAACTTTTATTTTTTTTAAGCCAAATATGATTGAATTTCTTTACAAAGAGAGCTTCTTATGAAAAATTGGTTCTTTCATTTAAAGTCATAGTGAATTTTTCAAGATTCTTTTGAGATTAAAATAAGGTGATCTCATCCAAAAATACTTTGATTTGATATCTTTGAGGTAGCAAACCCCATTCATTGGAAAAATCCATGGATTTTCATAGGATGAAATAATTCATTTTATAAGGAAACCAATGGAAAATAAATCTGATTGGATTTTTCCACATATAAGAACATGCATTGGACTTGAAAACTTAAAGATTATCAAAAGGTCACACACTCCATAGTTGACAAACTTCCATGTATTATTAATTTTTTCATGAAACAAAGATGAGGTTTTCTTTCCTCATTGCATAAAAAGGCTTTTTCTAGCAGTGACTTTGAGATAAGGCACTTATTATTCTCTGTTCTCATCAACCCTTGTGTTATAATTGAAAAGAGGTGAAATTTTCATGAAAGATCAAGTAGAGAATCCAATAACTGTGAAAATTACTGGTAATCATTCATGAGAAACATCTAAAAGTCCATTGGAATTGAACTTATATTGACCACCAATGGAACAGCTGTAAAAGAAATAGAAATTAATGATAAATCTGATATGATTTTTGAAGCATAAGTACTTACACCTTCCAAGGAATTCACGCCTATCCATTCAAAGGTGCCAGACATTTGGTATTAATTGTTCTGGAATATGCAATTCTAAGGCTTCCCTGTCAATTATTCTTTGAAGTCTGCAAACACAAACTCTTTCATTCTGCTCTTCATGCATCCATATTTCACTTGGTGCCCAAATTTCAGGACATGGCTCAATTTTTTCCTTGAGCTCATGATCAATATGTTGGTGTGTTTCTTCCAACCATTCTTTTTGTTCATGGGATAATAGAACCATTTTCTTTGCTTGAGGTTTCAGCGGTATTGGGAGCAATTAGTGGATTGGATATGTGTTTTCTGTGAGGTATGAGTTGGTTTGATAAGTTGGGTAAGAATCAATTTTGGTTTGATATTTATAGGAAATGAAAAGGAAGTATACTATTGCATGACTTCAAATTGAATATTGCATATATAAAAAACCTATGCATAGATTGTATGGAGACCTTCATTGGTGCTTAGAATTATATGCATTAAATAAAGTAATTGAAGAGTATTAAATACTGCATTACTTTGGTAATGATTTGACGGATTTTAAGAAATTCCTGTGGCATTTTGAAGCAGAAATGTTCAATATTATTGGATCTATGGGTTTGGAGATGATATGGAAATTGGAATGAAGTTTCCTTGGTTGATTCATTTCTTAAGAAATGAATGATTGGTTGATAAATGAAGGTATTGTGAATCACTGATGTTGATAACCAAACAAAAATCACAGCTAAACTTAAAATTAGGAAGGAGAGATATTTGCATGGATTTGGATATATTTATTTATTTGATTAATATTATGTACACTCAAACCAGCCATGATATGATCACTTGCTTTGTTTTATTTCCTTTAAGAAACCAATCATAATATTGAACAGCAGTTTTTGGAGATATCCAGTAATTTTTAAGCAGGGTGCCGTGCCTACTTGCTTTGACTTGCATTCCATCACCTTTGTATGAGTGTTTGAGCAACACACAGCATCAATGCTTTTGGGGCAAACCAAACATGATATTTTAATATGGAAGGCCCAAAATATTGGATCAATTCAATGTTCCATTGATGGTGTTTTTAATATGCAACATAATGCAATTCTTCATTGAGTTGTTGTTGACTCCCATAAAATCACAATATCAAATTAATTTGTAAACAAAAACTCAGCCATTCTTGATTTAAAGAAAAATTTTAAAGAATTTTTCACAATTGTTATGCTTTGCAGCAGATGATGGAAAGAATTATGTAATGAGAAAATAATCCCATTATTTTCCAAAAATGTAGCGTTTGGTTTGAAATTAAAGGGCTACACTTAAACTTTTTTCAATTTAAAATCAGCAACTTAGTCAATAAGTTTTGAGGGAAGTATGATCATGAAGCATTCAATCATCCAAAAGAACCATGTTTTCAAGTAAAGAATTTGATTATCCCAAGATCAGAAAAAAAATTGAAAACAAGAATTATCCATTGGGAAAAACTAACAGTCTAATTTCCTAAAAAGTTAACGGAATTGACTGTTGGAAGCTTGGGGTTCTGAGGTAACTTCAACTAAATTAGAAGAGGTAGTTTTTTCAACAGCCCAGACAGTATTAAAGTGGCTACCCATATCATAGTCAGTAACCAGCACAATATACTCCAGAAGGACCTCAGCCAATTTTTCATAAGAAAATCTTTCAGTAAAAATTCTAATTACATCTCTCCAGTTTATTTTTTGGTCTTTACTAAAGCCCATATCACGCAAGGCAGTAAGAATATATGCCCTTGTGTTACCAAGTTGGCCCCAGAGTGGATCAGCAGGCAAGCCAGCCTTCAACCTTGACTCAAGCACAAGACTGCCAAATTCAAGGAGCATGCCAGACTTCCACTTGGGAATGACTTGTTGATTTCCTGGAAATACCCATATAGCAGCAGGACCAAAAACTAAAATCTGTGAAACACATGCTAGAGAATTGGTTGCCCATTGATTCTTCTTCTCTTCCGAGTCCTTTGACATAAAAGGCTGCTTATTATCTTGTTTTTCCTCAAGCCATAATTTGATGAGCCCAGTGACTAGGGAGACAACATATTCAAAAACAGTATTAAGGCCACCTCTTCCAGCATTCATCTCAGCTTCCTAGTTAGAACCTCACCTCTTGTGTTGAGCAAAGTTAGAATAATTGATTACAGCTGCTTGCAGGTTGGCAAAGTAACTTTGTGCTTTGAGTAAAGCTTCATCTAAAGTCCTGTCAATACCTTCCATTGAGAAGAGGACATTTTGTGATATTTTGTGTGAGACTACACCTATGATGTCATTCAAGGTGTGCTTCAGTTTCATGTATGCCCCACGTATTGGCTCTCTGGTATAAGTTAGGATCTCAGAGAGGGGATGCATATTGAGCTGCACTGTCTTCTTGGAAGGAGAGAGGGAGTTTGTGTTTAGGAAGGTGCTTCCAACAAAAACATCATCATCTTTTCCCAGCAAAATATTTTCTGATAAATCAAAAAGTAAGAATCAGTTTATTTTCATAGGAGTGGAAGACAGCATCATGAAAATTTACCCTCTTTGCACCGTTTCAAACAGAGATCCAATGATTTTAAGATTGTTGATGACTTGGGGGGGGGTTGAAAGGATCCTTTGGCCAAGAAGGTTAAGGGTATTGGTAATTAGAAACTGGGTACTGCTGATAATTTTGGAATAGGTCAAAGGTGTTGCATTGTCCTTTAATTCTTCCCAGTATGACAACCTCAATAGGTCTTCCTTAGTCAAGCCAACAAAAAGTTCTAGACAATGAAATAGAATTAGCTTCCATGATTTTCATTTCATCACAAAATAATTCCACTGAACAGGCTGATTTGAGCCAGGATTTGATGTTAGCCCAATAATTTGGGACTGGGTTTCAGTTTGGCTACTAGCCTGGCCTCCAGGCTGAGATGACTGGGTCAATGAAGGGTTCTCAATCCTTGGCCTCAAAGTTCTCTGTTCCATATCCCTAGTAATGAGTCCAGCATCAAATGCATTCCATTTTTGGAGTGTTGAAGATGGGCCACTCTGATTCAGAAAGGGAAGATTGATTTGGAAGTCAATTTTGGGTTTATTATCCAGCATAGCCTTCAAAATAGGAAACTGACCGGCTCAGGGGATGTTGGAACTAGGGTGGGTGCAGGTGTGGGACTCCTGGGTGATGGTTCAACAACAGTGACTTCCGGTTGCTCTGGTTGGCCATCACTTGAGCAAGTGAATTCTGTGTCGGAATCAGAGGAGTCAGAGGATGCTTGAGAGCTAGAGGGTGGCCTTGATTGGGATTGTCTAGCTGCTTGTCAAGCAGCTTGGGCAACCAGCCGGGCAGATGTCCTGGTTCCTGGAGCAATCCGGGGTCCTTCAGCTGGTGTTTCTGGGTGCAGCACTGGGGTATTGTCAGAGGCCTGGATGGGGGCAATATCAAGGGCAATAACCCCAGCTTCTTGAACTGGATCCTCCACAGGCACAGCTTCAGTTAATGTTTCAGGTTCACCTGGAGATATGGGAATGTATCAGCTTTCCATATTTTGATAATTGTTGATAAAAACTTTGTTGCATCAAATGATTCTCTTGACTCACTGGTTTGGTTGGCTGGGAGATCTGCTGGAAGAACTGTAAGCTGGGGGGAAGGATTATCTTGTGAAGTTTGTGTTTCATAATTCAACAATGTTATGTTGTGATTTGATTGGACAGTCAAACTATCAGCTATTGTTAGCTGTTGTTTTTCTTCAGTTGAAGGCTCCAGCAGACCCTGGAGGTTTTTAACCTCATCTTTTCCACCTTTGCATTGTACTTTTTCTGATAAAAATCAAGCATTGACCGCAAGACTTGTTTATGGGATCTTTCAACATATTCCTCATTAAGGAGTGCAGTCAATTGATTAAGAGCACTTTGTTCTAAAAATTGATCATACCAGTTCAAATAAGTATTAGAACACAAGGGACCCAGGGAATTTGAACACTTACCTGGGAAATCAGCCATGGTATAATCAAGAAAGTTTCCAAGGTGAAGAAGCTGGAGATGATGCGGTTGAAATCTGATGGGGACAATGAGGTTAAGATCAGAATGAACTGAGACCTCTTGGTGAAGGAGCTGTGGCTTATATACCCTAAAAAACCTAGTCACATGTTACATGTGTGTAATATGAATGACAGTTGCTCATTAGTTAGAATCTACATAGTACAATTGGTGTAAATAGCATGGGGAATTCTCAAAGTTTCCGCTCTCCTGCATATCACATATACATATAAATGTCATTTCAAGGGAGGTGGAAAACTTATGATAAGTTGTCCACCTCCCTGGACATAAAACATGTCACATGGGAAAATCATGTGGGAAAGATGGGGAGGTGGACAAATTGTGCTAAGTTGTCCACTTGCCTTCAACAATGTGTAGCATGATTTTGAATTTGCAAATCAATTGATGATTGCTGGGACAGTGGACAACTTAGCATAAGTCGTCCACCTCCCCCACCTCTCCACCGGGATTTCACATGCCATGTGATTCCTGTATGCACACATGTCCAGGGAGGTGGACAACTTATCATAAGTTGTCCACCTCACTGGACATGTGTGCATACAGGAATCACATGGCATGTGAAATCCCGGTGGAGAGGCTGGGGAGGTGGACAACTTATGCTAAGTCGTCCACATCCCCCAAGTGATCCCATCTTACATTTCAACAAGTACAAATGTTGTACAAGTCATGAACACTTTGACATCATTTCATGAATTAATTGGTAAGTGTTTTGGCACAAGGAGTTTATATTTGAATTATATACATTGAAGCACATCTTTAACCATATCAAGCCTTCTTTCCATTTACTCTAGTTACAATTTCAGAAGGAGAACAATTTTGAAGTTTAAGAGCAGCCATTGCTAGTTTTTTTTTTAATTTGGAAGGAGCAACCAAAATGAGTATGATGTTCAGTTGTTTGAAGGATCAGTGGAGGAAAAGTAGTTTGATGAGTAAAAACAGAAGTTTGCCATAAAATTTCTAATATGCCCCCAGCTTTTGCATAATCAACTATGAAACCAAGAGTTGGAAACAAGAGATCATGGCCTTTTTCTTTAGAGGGAGGAGGGATTGGGGTTCCAGTAGTTTTTTCAATATAAGAGAACAAAACATAAGTATAACCATTCAAGTCTTCTTGATCCATATGAGGAACATTGGAAAAGTCATCAAAAGTGACAATGACATTAGAAGCATGAAGAAAAGAATCCCTTTGATCATTCCAATCTGGAGATGTCCAGTTTGGAATTTTGAACTCCTCTGATAATTCCTTGTTCTTCACATGAGCAGTGTTGAATAAACATTGTATTCTATTGAAAATAAGTCGGTTATGTACTGGAAGCTTAGACCACAACATATCATCATTTGCTATTTGGTCTGGGTTCATATCCTGTCTTTTTGCATATATTCCTATTTAGAAATATAGTTGGATGGAAATCAGTCAACAACAACATGATTAGCAAGTTTGTGGTGATTCCCAATTACCTGCAGAATATCCTTGGTCAGTGCCCTGACAAAAGCCAATTCCAAACATAGATCCTGTTTTTGTGTTTTTGTTGGTTTTGTTCAGGTTCTGTTGATTGTTTGCCATCACATAGAGATCTTGTACCATCTCTGAAAATTGGGTTGCTAGCAATGTATATGGTCTTTGCTGCAATGAATGATACTTGAGAACCACATAGGGTTGGTACTTTCTGTTGCAAACCACTTGTAGATTTACTGGTGGTTCTACCTTTGGTACTACCACTTGGCATGGACTCAGGCCCTTCTTCAGGGTGATGAAGTAGATTGACTCAGATACACACTCCTTCTTGCAATAATCACACTCAGCTTTACAATTCTTTTTGTGTGATCTGGATGAGCATGGGATGGAAATCATTAAGGGTTGTGGTGGTTGCCTAAGAACAGAACAATCTTGGCTTGATTCCTGATGATGCTTTTTATTCAAGGGATCATCCTCACTACAAACGTCTCCTCAAAAGAACCAACAGGAATACAAGGGACAAGGATTGAGATAAAAGCAAGAGGTTAAAGTTAGTAATATGAAAATCCTCCATGATGATTGAAATACATACATGTTGCTACCTTTAACCACTTTCAAAGACACATCCTCATTATTTGATTTCACTGGAAACAGGTGGGCTTGAGGTTGGGTGAAGGCATTGGAGTTGACTTGATCCATGGTAAACTTTCAAAGATGATGATGAGGACGTGATGAATGGTTTACAGATGGGTTCAAGGACAAGAAGGAATCAAGTGAGGAGCAGTGGATGATAAGCTGATTTCTTCATTGCTGCTTACTTTAAAGATGAATACAAGGTGGATTGTGTCTAGGTTAATATGTGATGATCAAAGTTGAGTTGAGTGGGTCAAAACTGAAGTCCTGATTTGAAGAGGAAGAAAAGGATGGTGAGGGAAGAGAAGGATTGAAGTCAGTGTGTGATTGGTGAAGATGAATGAGAAAACAATTTGAAGTAGTTTGATGAAACCTTACACTTGAAATGGATTGATGATGAGGATGAAGTTGAAGATGGGTTTGCAGCAAATGGGTAGGAGGAAGAAGCCAATAGGTTGTTTGCTTTGGATGATGGCTTGATTGTTGTATGTTTTGATGATTGGTTATTGGAGAGGTGATTGAATCAGTGAAGAGGATGGTAAAACACAAAATCAATAAGCTGGTTGTTCAGATTATCAAAAAATAAAAAGCAGGCTTGAAACTTACCTGGATGGATGTGCTGGGTGATTTCTGAAGGGCTGGATTCAAATAGCTTTCTGGATTCTTTGCAGGGTAGGCCACTGAACAACTTGCAATTTTGAAAGCGCTTGTTTTTTCACTTGGAAACAGCCAAGCAAAGCTTGCTGAAGCGCTTGCGTCAGCAAGTTCGCAGCGGCTTGCAAAGTCGCTTACGCGTTTGCGGCAAGGGGGATTGTTGGGCAGGGTGCCAGGGCCCATTGACGCGCACAGACATCTCCCAGGGCCCTGGAAACCTGGGAGAGAGCGACAGGGTCGCGTTTGGCAACCCTGTTGCAAAGCAGCGCAATTTTGCTTGCTTGTATTGTTTGGCAACAGAAAACGAGCAACTGGGGCATTGCCCCAGGAGCTCCAGGCCCATTTGTAGCTTCTACAGGGCCTGGAGCTCTTGGAAGCCCTCTGAACCATTTTCATGGAGAGATAAGGGCAAGTGCCCATGGGTTTTGGCCTCATGGAAAGGCCAAAACCCCTGATAGTGAGTTGGGGCCCTTGCAAAAAAAAAAAAAAAAAAACACCCAGGTGTTTTCTTTTCCATGTGGTTGTGATTCAAGCCAGAAGGTGTGGATAAGCCTTCCATAAGATGTGTGAGTGAGTTTAATCATGAGAAGTATGCATGAATTTAACAAGTATTCAGCTGCACAATGTGA
The DNA here is from genome assembly GCA_025617555.3 of Puccinia polysora. Classification (NCBI taxonomy): domain Eukaryota; kingdom Fungi; phylum Basidiomycota; class Pucciniomycetes; order Pucciniales; family Pucciniaceae; genus Puccinia; species Puccinia polysora. The sequence continues at coordinate 12,508,279 of CM062634.1, read as the reverse complement.
CATGGAAAGATCCAGGGGATGCTTTTGAATTTCAATAGCATTGTTTTGAGTATTTCATTTTGGTACTTTTGAGGATATTTTGGTAGAATTCCTGAGGATGAAAAAGGAGTGGAGAGCAATGCCTTTCATGTTTGATAATTGAAGGTATCTATTGATTATCCCTTGTCAATTCCACTCCTGAAAAGGTTGAAAATGATACTTTCAACTTTGAAGGCAATATCTGATGAAACCAACAGTCCCTGTTTGTCTCAAAGTAATGGTGACAGTAAGCAATGATTTTTGTATTTGGGTGCATTCCTGTGAAAATTGATTTATAATCATGATTTTTGTTTCACTACAGAAAAGGTGTTTTTTGAATACTTTTTTCTAAAGAAAATGTTTTCCAATGGATATTTCACTTTTTTTCAACTTTAAATGAATAACTGGAACTAGTTTCCTAAATTTGATGATATGAATATTTCATTAAATCCTATATCATTATATTTTTTTACTCTAAATGTTTGGAATAAAAAATACATGAAATTTTCCATGGTTGTTGGTGTCTGTGCATCTGCCTGATTACAAGATTCATAAAGAGTAATGGGATTGCTCAATTTACCATTAAATTTGGGCAATAGGTCTATTGATCAAGGCAGGGCTGTAATGTAAAGAACAACAATGTAAAATTGATTCAGAATTCTTTCAATGACCCTTGAGGATAAACATTTGGCTATTCAAAATACATGTTATGATTTATATTCATTGAAACAACTGGAGAACCTTTTATATTGCATGATGATGATTCATGCACAAAAACCTCTGGGGTCATGGTGCACTTAGCCTAAGTGCACCATGTCCCTTCAGACAACCAGTTGGTGGTGGTTGTGGGTGGCCACAAACCTACATGACATGGTGGCCAGCATTGATCCCCTTAGCCCTCATGCTGGAAAGCTTTTTCTTTAAGTATAAACATGGTCACTTCCCACTGTGACCAGGTGGATGTAATTTATCAACAATTACCAACATATCTGGGAGCTTTGGGACATGAGAAATATGGAATATTTTGGATTATGGGAAGTTTCTTCAACCAATGAGAAAGATGAATAAAATATATTCAGGGCCATGCAAGAGCCACAAAATCATTTATTTCTACCAAATTTCTTTCTAATATTTCCATGTAATTTATCTTTTTGGATGAAAGGTATGTGCCAACATGCGCATTTCAGTAACAATTAGTTACTGGAACAAACATGGTGGACAAATTAGCATAACTTGTCCACTTTTCCATACCAATTACTAAGAGCCAACCATTTTTTGGAAATTGGATCATGATGGCTCAGGGAGGTGGAAGACTTAGCCTCAGTTGTCCACCTCCCTGAGACATTACACACTTTATAATGTGACAATTGATGTTATGTTTTTGTATCATTTCTGGGTGTTTCAGAAAATGAGTATGTGTGTGATTCTGCAGGGTGAGAACAATCAATTTTGCTCTGTGATTTTCAAATGTGCTGATTCATTCATGTGTCCACCAAAACTGCCACTGTGACAGAAAATCAATTTTATCTTAACAAATAATTACCATTCATAACTTTAGGGTCTTTTTAAATCCATGTCACAATGAAATCTGACAATGTATAATTGATAAGCCAGCATACCCAATCATCCCCAAAATATTTACCTGGGACAGAAATATTTCAGTGTTTATCCACTGAAGAATATTTTTCACCACTTTTAATTCTTGGAGCCTTGTTCCTACCATCATTTTTTCAGGATGGGTTCAATGACTAAGAAAGGTGAAGAAAATATTGTCAGGGACATGCAAGGATCAGAAAAACCTGTACCTCTACCCATTTTCTTTTAAATGAGTCCATGTTTTCATTCATCCTCTTGGATAAAAGATATTTTCCAGAATGGGCATTTCAGTACCAGCAAGTTTTTCCCAGAAATAAACATGCTGGACTAGTTATGCAAAATTGTTCACTTCCCCACACTATGGACTGAGACCAAGCTCATTTGGGGAAATTGGGAAATATTCATTGGGAGGTAGACAACTTAGGCTAATTTGTCCACCTCCCTAGGCCACCATCCAGTTGATCATATGGGTATTGATGTTTTTTGGTGCATCTCTGGGTGTTTCAGGGAATAATAATATGTGGCAATCTTTAGTTTGAAAACCAATGATTTCTTTCAGTCATTTTTTAATCTAGTGAATCTTCCATAACTCACAAACACCATGGAATTTATAATCACCCTCATCCTTCACCTCCACCCCTGCTTGGTATTCTCTGAATTTCCTAGGTACAGCACTGGATGATAGTAATTTTACTCCACCAGAAGCTGATGAGAATTTCAAAATGGACTGTCTTTCACAACAACACAAAAGATCTCCTCATGCTTATCAGTTGAGAATGGCCTCAAAAAGATAGACACTCCAAACCAGATGAATTGAACTTATTTATAATTTCAAACCAAGCAGGTAATGACCACTTGAAGAAATGCACAACTTTAGAAGGGCAAGATACTTTGCAGGCACTTTCAGAGACCCCAGAAAGTTGAATTCAGCCACTGCAGTTGAACCTTTTGAGAAGTTGATTAGTTCTGTATGCCATGACCCAAACTCTTGTGGGATGTTTTGAGCTCTTGATTTGAACATGACTGATGATTTTAAGTGCAAATCATAGTCATATGTCATGCAAAACCTGTTTTTTTCTTCTTTTATCTAGAAAATTCATTCATTCTTATCATCTATGTTCCTTGGGATCCCCCACTCCCACTCAAAAATGTTTACAACAACAAAAAGATGCAAATCTATGGTTTTTTGGAATCATTTGAATAAGCCATGCTGATTTAAGTTTATTTGAAAGGTTTTTACCAGTCCAAATTTCCCCTTGATGGCTTGAAGCACAGGAAAATAAAAGAAAAAGAGCCTAGAATAAATGGTAAACTTCATGAAAAGGCCTAACAAAGATGGTGGGGGGACCAATTGGTCATTCAAATTTTCTCAAGAGTGGAGATGGGTTTTCCCCCTTCCTGTATTAATTTTTAATGATTCAGGGCAATTCTTAGCCCCAAGCCAGTGATTTTATTGAAGATGGAAGGATGGTGACAATGAATTAAATTCCAAATTTATATCAATGTTTCATTTGCACACCTAGATACATCCTATATGTTTGCTAATTGAGCATATGATATTCTGCAAGGGTTTGTATGGTTGAATCAAGTGGAGCTTCCAGAATGATCACTTGAAGTTCTACAACCCAATTTTGGGAAACAGGCACCAAGAGAGCCAGAACAAACCAGATAATATAACCAAAAAGATATAAGGTTTACAGGCAGAAATCATTCGGGCAACAGAGATTTGGCTCATTACCAGAGATTTGTTTTCAGATCAGGATTGAGACCACCATGGCATTGGATTGATTTAAACTGATCTTTTGCTAATTCAATTGAGATGGAGTTTATGATTCTGTCTAATGATTCATTCAAAACTTTTGGTGTACAACCTTTGTGTTTACATTCTTTTCAAATTACAGGACACTACATCCTTTTTGGGGCCCTTTTTATTTTAGAGACACAAACATTCTGAAGCATGACCAATTGGAAAAAGTTACTAAGTTGAGAGGTTTTCCATATAGTTAGAGACTGGGTAAAAATTTTGTTTTTTGGAAAGTGGCATTAGGGTTTGCAATGATTGGATTTTATCCCAAAAAATACTCATGTTTTGAAAAGAATCAAGAAAATATCATGCATTTCTTGCACATGCAATTCAGTTGCAATACTACTCAATATAAATTTCTTGCAAGTTCAAACTCTTCACAATTTAATTTTTCCTCAAGCATGAATGGGAACAAAACCTTATTTTCTCGCATAACAATGACTTCTAAATTTTCTCAGAGGATGGCACAGTAAGACTAAGTGCCTTACCATATCACCAATTTTTATATGTTGATAGAGGCAGGGAGGGAACAAGTTGAAATCATTTGAATGCACAAAATTCCAAGACAGATCTTCAGAAAGTCAATGACCAGTAATTGAAAAATAATTCATCATTCAAAGCAACTAACCAACAATGCTATCCAGTTTTTCCTGGTAAGGTGGTCCACTTGAGCTAAGTGCACCACCTCACCAGGAGGAACCACCCCTCAATTGCAGATTTAACAGCAGTTGGCAGCCCAAAGTTTTCAATCAGGTTGATCTTGTTTTGCACATACAACTACATTCCTTCCAGTGGCTATCTAATAAACAGAAAAACCTACTAATTTTGCTTGCTCATTACTTCCCAAAGAAATGGTCACCAGTGCCTCTGTTCAACTCCAAAATTGTCCTCCTTTTGAACTTTTCACTAGATCACGTGGTTAAAAATCCAGATATGGTTAAACATTTCCTTCAATGTATATAATCCAAACATCACCTCTTTGTGCCAAAATGCTTACCAGTTATTTCATGAAATGATTTCAAAGTGTGCATGAGTTGTACAACATTTGTACTGGTTGGAATGTAAGATGGGATGAATTTGGATTGATGGAAAACTTATGCTAAGTTTTCCACCTTCCCATCAAATTAGAAGCGGCTTTACTGCATGGTAAATGTATGGGTAATATCCAGGGAGGTGGAAAACTTATGATAAGTTGTCCACCTCCCTGGACCTGTGTGCATACAGGAATCAGATGTCAAGGGAAAATCATGTGGGAAAGCTGGAAAGGTGGACAACTTGTGCTAAGTCGTCCACTGACCCAGAAATCATCAATCTTTTGGCATATTCAATATCCTGCTACCATGTAGTTGAAGGGCAGTGGACAACTTATCACAAGTCATCCACCTCCCCAGCTTTCCCACATGATTCTCCCTTGAAATCTGATTCCTGTATACACACAGGTCCAGGGGGGTGGACAACTTATCATAGGTTGTCCACCTACCTGGACATGTCTCATATTCATTTGGTGTGGTGAAGCAGACACTTTGGTGATATACACCTGCCTATTCCAACAAATCAATTAGGTGAATCCTGCACAATGTAATCTCCCCATGATATTATGCACCCCTGTTACATTTTTCTTTATTCTTTTGAGCTAAGTGATCCAGGCATGTTGAATTCTCATATATTCTTTTGTAATGATTATTGAGAAATGTTAGTTATGTCATTGATCCTAATTACTGGTGTAAGAAGAGCCAGTAATTACACAGCACTCTGCCTTCTTCACAAGACGTAGCAGGAATTTATATCACACCATTTTTAAAAGAATGAAATTGAAAAACATGCATTGTTCTTCTTGCCCTTTATTATATATCTAATATGATCTGGTCAGATTTAGTCAAAATCAATTCAGGAAAGAGGAAAATTATAATCCTCATTTCCAAGAATTTGCACCATGCAAAATATGACACCTGATTCATCATATTTCTTTATTATTCAGTTTCCAAAATTGAACTCTCAACAATCAATTCCCACTGAATATCAATCCATGCAGTAAACCTGCATCTGTGTGGTACCCAGCTTTGCATTTTTTCATCTTTGGGGATTTCAAGAATCTTATAATAAAAACACAGCAATGCAACATGCTATTGGACCTGTTCCAGTATTATCCTTGTCTACGTGATATATTATTCAAATAGAACTTCAACCAAATCAATAAGATTGGCAAGGAGTAGTCTGAAGTTCATATTATGGAAAATTGGATCTTGGTATATTTCAACTCCAGCTCTTCCTCATGGTGGCTGGAATTCTTGAGCTCATTTTCTCATTCAATAATTATTGGTCAATTCCATAGATATGAGAATGAGGAATTTTTTGGAAACATATAATGGTCAAGATTGCTTTCTGTGGAAATTTTTTGTGATAATTAAAATCATGAAATGCAATGGGAAGCTCTTCTTATTTATTATCTTAAGAAATGCCCAGAATGAATAACTCAAATTTGACTGCATGACCCCTATATATTTTTATGAATGATGCATAAGTGCCACAAAAAAAAAACAATCACACTTTTTGGGGAAGATGGCAGCCACAGAGTCTCTTTTCTATGTCAATCATGAATTGATTTCTAATTGAGCTCTTCCCTTGTTGAAGAAGATTCCATTCAAATATCCAAGTATACTTATGTCCATGCCCTTTGCCCACTTGGAAGAAAAATTTGAGAACAAAGGGGAATCATAATATATAATATCTTGATTTCTGAAAATTTTCCAAAGGTCAATAAAAGGATACCTGACTTCCTATTTATCAGTTTGTGAAAAATCAATACAAAATCACAAAATCAGAAACATTTTCATCTGGTTACTAAGTAGGAAAATTAGACATGGAACCTGGTAAGAACTAATCCCCCCAGGATAAGATCTCCATGACAATAATACAAACCCATTGCTAAATCATGGTGTTTATTTTATGTTACTAAAATGCCAAAACCCCAGCCAACCCAACATCACCAACCCCTGAGCCATCAAGACTTCCCCTTCCAGATGACCAAGTCAATATGCCTGGTGTTGAGGAAGATTAAGATTTTGACAACTCTGCTGCCCCATCCTACTTCATGATTGCACAACAACTCTCTCAAACCCACCAAAACCAAAAGAAGAAAAAAAGTTTGGCCTAACAACAATATTCTCTCTCTTGCCATGCACGCAATCTTGGCATCCCTGCTTCTTCAAGTGGTATTTCCAAGTCCTTGCTTGATTGGACAAAATCAATTCTTGGAATGGATTCCAAAAACAACAAACTTCCTAATCCTCCAACTGAAAATGAACTAGAATCCCTAAAAAATTACGTGGCAATGAAGAAGGTAACCATTAATGATGCAATAGCATCAAGCATTGGACTGCCAAACCAGTACAGCTCCAATTCAAAACTGCAAGAAAAGGAGCTCAAACTTGTGAAGAAGGATGCCTTGCGCCAATTACAACAAAATATTACTTCAACATCTCAATCCCTGGAAACTAATGCTTTGGGCCAAATTCAGTCTCATGATGAGACATGGATAGCCCATGCCAGGGCCTTGATCCAAAATTCCGGCATTCCAAGATGCACCTATCACTGGGAACAGAATGCAAAATCTTGCTGGAATTACTCTCTGACTGCAATAATCATCAGAGCATGGGAGATGTGCCACAAACGCGGGGGGACCGCTTCCTATTCAATAAATGAGAATGACAACACCCCAGCCAACAGGGTCACCATAATAAATTGTTGAATTGTCTCAAAGAAGGCTATTTTGAAGAAGGAGCAAAAGGCAGAAACAGGCTCCAGCAGCAGAAAATCTAATGTTTCTGCATCTCAAAGTCTCAACAAGAAGAAAGTGTGTCAAATCAATCTTTTGTAATTTTCTCTTCATGATAAATGACTAACTGCTTATCATGTTTTGAAATACAGAATAACAAAAAAGAAATTTGAAAGACCACAGCAGTTGAGCTGGACATTATGGACATTTTCCCAGAAACTTCTGCTCTTTTCTTGGACAGTGGATTCATATCTGATGTTGAGGGTGAAGATGAGGAATTGTTCAATCATGCAAATGTTTGGAGGGCTCAACATGTATCCCAAATATATCACTACCTGGATCAAGCATACATTCAACTTGCCAAAAACCCGCCCATCAAGAGGGATAGACAATTGAAAATTAGTCAACTTGCTAAACCAAATAATTCACCAAGAGGTGATCACCCACCAACACTTCCTACTTCAATACCTCAAAACTGGTTAAGTGAGGAAGCTCTGGAGGATATAACTCCACTTGAAAAAAGAGCCTTGGGTTTACTTCCAGATGTTGATCTCACAGAGGCAGTTTCATATCTCAGAACCCAAGTTTCCAAGCCCTCCAGCTTAATGGAAACCACACAAAAATTGTAAATATATTACAAATAGTGTAATTTTTATATAAGTACTTTAAAAAATATGGAGGAGTATGTTTGGATGAAACATTGGCTTTGGTGAAATTTTTCTTGATTACTACATGTATTTTTATTTTCATCCCATTCTTGTTTTGTCAACCAGAAACTTGTAATTATATTTAAAGCTAGATTTACTGAATGTAAAAAATCCAATGATGTGGGGTCACCCTGACTTGAAGAGGTTAAAAATGTAGGTTACACTCTAAATCTCTTGAAATTTTCAAATAAATAAATCTCTAACAATTTGTTACATCCAAACAGATATTGAAGTAAGAGTGGAAAAAACCAACATCCACATGTGGAAAGAATACAAAATCTCATTTAAAAATTCTGAGTAAATTATATTTGATGCACCAACTTTTGGAAAGCTACATGATATCTTTTTTGAATGGTAATATCCTGAATACATTTTTTTTCACTGTGCGGCAGTCAAGTTGAGATCACCCACTTGTTAACCATTCCCAAATATCTTTTTATGAAAGAAATATATATAAAATACACATTACCAGATGTGAATTGTGTAATTTAAGAAAATCCCACTAACTTTAGGCATATGGATTTTCCTTGTAAAATGGTGCATCATTAACATTTTTTAACACAAGAAGATGATTTGAAATCATGGTTTTGTAATAAGATAATTAATTTGAAGATAGAATATGTGAAGTTCCATCAATGCAATTGAACTTTCATTTGAATTAAAACACAATGGGATAGGCTAAGTATTTTAGGTGGGCTAACCATGAGCAGTTGATATGATGTATTAGTTTGAAAGCTTTTTCAAAATGCAAAATCTACTGTTCCATGCCTTGCCCATTGAAGTGAATATGAATATTCAAAATAGAAGCTTTTTTTTTTTGGAATACTTAAGCTCACCAGGAGGTATAAGATCAAATCAAAAGTTCCATTCAGATTCATTTCTATTTCCCTTTGATATAATAAATCTCAGGCAACCTCCAAAAATCTGATTACCACAACATCCAAATCAATTAAAAAAATGGAGAACACTAACAGAGTTGGAAAAATTTGGATATCCCAATGTCCTAAATGTTCTCAAAGGACTTTTGAACATGGAAGGAATATATACAATGGTGTTGGAAGGTCCAAAAAAGCACATCAAACCCATATCATGCAATCAAATGATTCTACAAATGTATGCGACTGAATTTTTCCTGAATTTTATCAATATTATCAAGGTCACTGATGAATTTTTATTGTTGAAAAACATAAATCCCAAAGACACCAAACATTTTCCAATCCACTACCAGAAGAAACTCCACCAGGGAACCACTAGAAGCAAACATCAGGGCTGTAATTGAAAATCTTGCACAAGAGTAAATTCCTTGATGTATACTGCAATTGGCATGAAATTACTTATTTATCCTATCATTTTTCACATTCAAGCCATCAATTGAAGATTCCAATGCACAGCCAAACCCTGAAAGAGATCCTTGCTATGGTGAAATACAACAATAATCCCCACCAGCAAATATGGAAATTTACAATACATCTGAGATGAAACCTCTTCAATTTCTATATCACACTCCAAGTGCCCTAATCTCATCACTCCAAATCCTTCATCAAAGTATTGAGGAAAACATTGGTGACCATGCATGTCAGAAATACATCAAGATGGAACATGAGAAAATCCGCATGAACTCAATTCTTAGAGGCCAGCCCAACTATTCAACAGAAATACCCAAAACTCTTTCAACATTTAAAAAAAGATCTTTAATTACAAATGATCTACTGGAAATTGTCTGTTGTGAAAATTGTTACCAACTTTATCCTTTGAATAAAGTACTTTCTTCTTCAGAAGCCCAAACTGACAAAGAAAGGGAACAACACAGGCATTATCCAATATGCCATAATACAGTTAATTCAATATCTGGGGAGCCTGTTACATGTGGATCAAAACTTTGGAAACAAGACAAGAACAAATCTAAATTTTATCCTCTGAAGCAGTTTGGGTACCAATTGCTCAAGAAGTGGATTGCCAGGAAATTGCTGCTCCCTTTGTTTGAAGAATTACTCAGTCCACCTCAAGAGCATCAAGCCATTAATCCTACTAAACTTTGTGATATTTGGGATGGAACTATGTGGAAAGAATTCAAGGATCAAACCAATCAGATTTACACAGCAGAACCAGGGAACCTTGTCTTTGGAATTTACATTGATTGGATGAATCCCCATGGAATCAAGACCAGTGGGAAAATCATCTCTCTTGGCGTAATATTCTTAATATGTTTTAATCTTCCAACTAGTGTGCGTTACAAGCCACACAATATTTTTGTGTATGGATTCACACCAACATCCCAGGAATGCACCTCATTCCAACTGAATAATCTACTCAAGCCTCTTTTCTCTGAGCTACTGGATCTTTGGAAAGGAGTATTCTTCACAAAAACTAACAAATATCAACATGGAAGAGTAATACGTGCTGTCATATTACCACTAATTGGTGATACACCTGCCTTACGTAAAATGGGTGGATTTGCATCCCACTCAGCAACAATCTTCTGTGCCCACTGTAACCTCAAGCTGAATGATATCCAGAACACCAAAAAGGAGACTTGGCCATCAAAAAATAATGAAGATCACATCAAATGGGCAGAGAATTGGAATAATGCTCAATGATTCAATGAGAAAACCAACATTCTCAAGCTACATGGTTCCCGCTACACAATTTTCCAAACTCTGCCATACTGGGCACCAACAAAAATGACAAAAATTGATCCAATGCATACCTTCATCTTGGGAATGCTAAGGGATTACAGCATCACCTACCTTGGAATAATCAAGGCTGGCCAAATTCTTCAAAATTTGGAAAGGAGGAAAAACACTTACCCAAGAAGTGTAACAATTAGTCAGGTCAGAAGCCTCAAATATGGATCCAAACAAAAGCGCTATTTATCACCCAAAAACAACAAAACAGTCACCAGGAGGAGAGTTCAAACATTCCTAGATAGCTCCTCAAAAAACCTTGAAGATATTTCTCCCAATCCTATTGAAAAGGTTAAAAATTGGGCAAATTAGAAGCAAGAAGGCTCATCAAATATTCAGCATAGAACTTCTGTACCCATTTTTGTAGTCAAGAAAATCCCAGGGCTCCATCCTCCCAGCTCCTCAAGAAGTTGGGAAAATTCTGCATCTGAACATCTTCAACCAACTTTAAGACGTTTTCCAAGGCTTCTTGAGAATGAATCCACAAGCAGCTCATGCAAATCTGGGCCTCAATCAAAGGACAACGGAAAGAAAAAAGATACCTGACCAGCAAAAAATCCCATTAGATCTATTGGAATCAAATCAGGAAGCCAAAATGAATCTGGGAAGAGCAAGCAAAGCTCCCTTCAGGAAAGCTCCTACCACTCTTTTGAAGATCAAAGCAATCCACATCAAGCAGGATCATTGATAGAAGAGAAAAGTATTGCATCAAATGAATTGTGCCTTACAACTCAAGAGATCAGAAGTCTTCAAGAGGGTACCAATTCAATCAAATTTCCAACTTGGATTACTAGGTTGCCCAGAAACATTGGTTTTCCTGCTGCTGGTACTCCTAAGGCTGCTGAATGGTTTGTTTTGTACACCATTCATGTAGTTCTTGTTTTGATTCCAGAATGGAATTGGAACTCAGCCAGCAGCTTGCGGGAGCAAAAGCTTACCTCAACTAATGAAAAACTTATTGGTATCATCAACTTGGTAATGTCTCATCAACTTACAGATTACCAGTTGTGCCAATTGGATGAATTAATTCTGGCTTACCGGGAGGAATTATTGCTGCATTGGGGATCTGAAATCAAACCCAAGCCAACAATCCATTTTTCTCAGCATATGACTAAGATGATCAAGGTCTATGGTCCTCCCTCTATATTTTCATGTTGGTCAGGAGAAAGGCTGAATCACATCTTGACATTAGTTAAAAAAAATAAAACTACATGTAAGTTACACAGATTTCTGAAAATTAGATTCTTGGTGGCTCACTTTGAATTGATTTTTTTTTAAATTTTAAGGTTTCCTTGATAAGTCCCTCTTGAATGGATTCTTTGAAAGGGCCAAACTTCAAGGCTTTGTTGACCAAATTGGATCCAGCTGGAATGTTTTGGGGATCAATTCTGACCAACTCCCAGATCTGAAAAGTTTGTTCTATCCTTCCAAGACAGGTGATGTTTCAAGGGCTAAAAAAGACATGAATGTTTTGGAAGAAGAAAAATTAAAACAATTCATTGAAAATAACTCAACATACAATGTCTTTCCATGGGACCAGCTGGAGTGGTTGCCTTTCAAATCAATGCTCTTCATTGGTCATCACATAACACCCCATTGCTACAATAAAAGTAATTCTCAGATTTCCTTTTAATCAACATCAAATCAAGGCCCTTGTGAGATGGGGAAGGTATTTTTCATCTTTCATGAAAATAACTGTGCACAATATTTCCTCATTGATGAAACCTTTTCTCCTTTGGAACAAATTGATACTTCAAGAAATCCCTACCTTGGCCTCAATTATCTCAATGCTCAAATGGTTTATCAAGAAGGTGGATCAATATCTGTGATACATCAAGATAACATATTAGGCTTTGTGGCAAGCATGGCTTATGAAGCAAAAAAAGAACAAAATTCCAAGGATGATTATTGTGTTGTGGCAATTAACTCTTTGGTAAGTTGATATAAAAAATACTAATTTCTGAAGGACTGTCATTATTGATTTTTCTGACCTGTGATTCCTTACAAAACAGGAGGAAATATAAAAAGACACATGGACTAATTTTTTATTGTACTAGATATTGGTAAAAGATGAAATCAGAGGTATTGGTATTGTGTCACATATCTATCTAAAACATGTGTATAAGGTACAGAATTCAAAAATAGAAATCAGATTTAATCTCAAAAAACTGAAGCATCAGTCCTAACCGCAAATTGGAAATCTGTGTTTGCATCATTTATTTGAAATGATCATTATCTAAAAATTTGACTCTTCTCATTTTGGAACTTTGTACCATTGGAATCATGGCCCATGATGTACAATTCCAATCATAACCGCTGAAAAGTTGTTCAATCAAAGTATGGTCTTACATTTAAATGAAGAATTCTCAATACTTCCTTTTATGTAATGAATTTCAATTCAATCTATGCATTGCATAAATATTCTGCATGAATCTTCTGAGTTCATCCAGAAATCAATTTGATGTTTGACTCCAAAACCCCAAAAAAGTCAAAACAGGTTTCAATCACAAACCCAGGTGCTACACCTGCCGGCAGGTGCAGCCTTTCTTTCATGGTGAATAGTGGGAGCTAGCTCATTAAAGTGAGAAAGTATTGGAGCAGTCGTAAATGCTCTTTGCAGAGCTTCAAACTCCAAAGCGGCTTGTTCTCTGAAAACAAAATGAGTGTCTTTTTGAAGAAGGTTAGTAAGGTTCATGGTTTTCTTGGCATAATGCTCAATAAACTTCCTGTAAAATTTACTGAAACCAACAAAAACTTGAAGGGATTTAACAGAGGAAGGTGGGTGCCAGTCCAATATGCATTGGTTTTTGGCTGGATCCATTGATAGTCCTTGCTGAAAGACTATGACACCTAAAAATTGAAGAGAAGGAGTATGGAATTTGGACTTAGAGGCTTTTGCAAACATTTCATTCTTGCAAAAGTTGCTGCAGCATCTCTTGCACATGTGGGATGTGATCCTCAAGAGTTTTTGAGTAGACTAGTATCTTTTCAAGATACATCAAAAGATATTTCTCTAGGAGGTCAGAAAAAATATCATTGACGAAATGTTGAAAAGTGGAAGCAGCATTGCGCAGGCCAAAGGGCATGATGGTATACTCATAACTGCCAAAACGTGTTCTCATTGCAGTCAAATAATAATGACCTTTTGCAATGCAAACTAGGTTATAGGTGCCTTGAAGGTCTAAGTTCAAGAAATAAGCAGCTCCATGGAATAGAGTGAGGAGGTGTGACATAGGCCATACTGGGTAGGCATTCTTCTGGGTTACCTGGTTCAGTTTCCTATAGTCAACACAAAGGCAAAGTCTACCATCTTTCTTTGGAACAAATAAGATGGGTGAATGAGTGTTCAAATTGCTTGGTCAAAGAAATCCTTTTGATACATTTTCCGCAATGTATTCTTGAAGCGCAGTCAATTCCTGCTTTGAGAGAGAGTAGAATGGTCTGGGTGCCAGTGGTGGGACAGTAAGTTTGATCTTATGATTGCAAGAACAGAATTGAGGAAGTTTATCTACCTTGAAAGCTGAAAAGACATCAGAAAAGTCATGATAAAAAGAAGGTAAAGACTCTCAAATGATTTATAAATCTTCAATCTTGTCATCTTCAAGCACAGGATTTGAAGTGCTTGCATGATGCAAGATGATTAGGGAGCTCAAAATACACCTTTTGGTTGGTGCCTGTTTCTCTTCAAAGAAACAAGGAAGAGTTAAGTCGGACAAATAAGCAATAACTTGTAAATCTGAAGAGTGAACTTGGGAATGAAGGTCAGGATATTGCAAATCTCCTGACGGAAAAGTGTCATCCAACTCAATGACAGTATCAGGTAGGCTGTTTAATTCCTGTTTGAAGGAAGGGTTAGTTTCCTGGGCTTGCAAGGTTCAAAGTTTAATTACTCCTTCTTGCCAATTCACATCCGGATTCCAGTGGACTAGTAAATCATGGCCTAGAATGGTATCATCCATTTGGGGAATATCCAAGACAAATAAATCCCATTCAAAGCTGGGGAAATTGGAAAATGCAAAGGTCCATTTTGCCTTTTGGGAAACCCAATGAGATGGCTCAGCTCCACTACTTACTAAATAGATAGGGAAATTATCTATCTTGGAATGTGTAAGGTTTTCAGAAGTGGCAAAAGATTCACTTATAAAAGAAACATTAGTGCAAGAATTGAGTAAAACTCAATAAGGAGAGTTGTTGGAATGGAAAAGGACAAATCTTGAACTTGGAGCACCTAGTGACTTGCAAGTGCAAAGATTGACTTGCTGTAATTTAGATAATGTTTAGCCTTCCTTGTAAGTATCAGGAAAACTAGAAGGTAATTTTTTGACTGCTTAGCCACTTTGCACAACTATTGACATCATGTTTACCTCCACAATACATACATAACCCATTCTTTCCCTCCTTAACCATTCCTCATTCCGGAGCATCCCAGTTTCTTTATCCAGGAACTTTGGAGTTTTGGGGATGGGTTTTCCTTTTGGGTTGAAGTGCTAGGTTGGATTTGGTCTGGATTGCTTTGGATTATTCAAAGATTGTTTTGAGGATTGGTCCATCTTTGGAGTCAAAGTTGACAGTCCATGGTTGTTTTGTCAAGAGCGGTTCTTGTTGTGATAAACATAATCAAGCTCAATCACCCAGTCAATTAACTGCTGAAGGGAGGTTGTCTTATGTCCCCCAACTGCAAGTTGTTCAATTAGGCATGCCGGCAAACCTTTTTGAAAATGAAATAAAAGGGCTGCCTTGCTCCATTGGATGCAAGATTGTAGAGTTCAAAAATTGGAAATATAAATGGAGGCTCTACTATTTTCATTCATGACCAGATTCTTGAGTTTGTATTTGGCATTTCAAACTTCATTAGGGTTGCCAAACAGGGTGAACAACTGTTTCTTGAACTTGTCCCAATTGTTGAGAATACAAGTGGGGCTAGTGTTGTCTAATAGTTTGAGGTAAGGTTTGAACCACTGCAAGGCTTTTCCACCAAGGAAGGAAGATGTATACATAACTCTATGTCTATCAGTAGGGAAATTTTGAGGATTGTTTGAGAAGATGATTTTACAGGATTGTAGGTAGGATCTAAGCTTATGAGGGTGTTCCCCAGTAAAATGAACAGGCTGTTTGATGCCCGGAGTGCAAAGACTAGGACCACTCAGACAAGATTGCAAGGAAATTTGGTTAAGTGCCTGGATCAGAGTTGTGAGTAAGTCCAAAGCGCCAGGTTTGGGAGCATTAGTGCAAGCCTGCAATCTACCACAAGTTGATGTTTCATTGGAAGAGTCTTTGACTTCTTTGAGAGGGTCCACGTCTTTCTGAGAAGGAGCAAGGGGATCATTAAGAGGTTCTACTGAAGGAGATTTAGAAGAAGGGACAGGATCTAAAGGTTGTCTGGCCCAAGAAACGCTGGATCTCCCTACCCAATGGATATCATCATTGTAAGGGGTGAGCAAAGCGTTCCCGGTTGAGCAAGTACGTGAAATTGTAAAAGAAGTCTATTATAGGTTTGCAAGCTACAATAGATGAATTGAGTCAGTTAATTTACTGTCACACAACCACCCCACGTATTATAGGGCAATCTTAGATGATTGTGAGCGCAAAAGGAAAGCTGAGTGAAAGGGAAAGTGCAAGGTAGCAAAGGCTAACTGCAAAGTGCAAAATTATGGTGGAGTAACTTAACACACAGAAAGAGGGATGAATGTTCCAATGGAAGGAAACAAAACCCAAGCCCAATGTGATGACTGGATTTAGAAAATGCAAGAATGTATGAAATTAGCTAACTGAGGAAACAACCCCCAGGCAAGCGGAGTAGCCTTTGTAAGGTAATCCAAAATGACTGGATACAACCTGATGGATGGTCAACTACAGTTTTGAACAATGAGGCAATGAATGACATGGATGGAGTACAAAATGAAATAACAGTATGAATTGTTTCCAAGGTCTTAGCGTAAGTGCAAGACAATAGGGGACGGATGTATTGGGATGTAACGGTTGAGACATGAGGGAATGATGTCAGAAGCAATGCAAATATGAAGGTGTAGTTTATTCAGCGTAAGGGACTAGTCCATTTGAGAACTATACAGTTGAGGTGGCTAATTGACTAGCGTGGGTGCAAACTAGCAAGAGCATGTGACTGGAAATGGGAACCTGAGGGTTATTGATACCCAGGGTGAAAAGGCGGAGCCCAAATGGATGGTTGACCAAGGTAGAGTTGACTGCAAGGTTCACAAGTGGATGCTGAGTCAGTTGCCAAGAATGGAAGGTTTTTATGCAAGCCAGAGTTGATAAGCGGAAGGCACCATTGATGTTGTGCTTCTAGTTTTTCATGCTTATGGACTGAGGTAGATGGTACTGAGGAAAAGAGTATGTCAAAGTGGGAGGACAATGACCCTTAAGCTCAAAGCATGACATGGAGCCTCCCACATCCCCTTCAAATGAGAGCAAAACCATTCCAACACAAACCTCCTCTGCAAAGGGAAAGCAAAAGGCCTCAAATTCCATCAACATCAACCCAAATAGCCGTAAAAAGAGAAGAAATACTTCAAGCTTTTCTGGCTTTGAGGATATCATGGAGAAGCAAGATTCAAGTAAAAATTTTGGATTCTCCTTGCTTTCAAAATACAGATCATTCCTATTCCCCTCTGAAAAAAAGTCAAATTCCAAATTGAATCTGAAAAACTTCAGTTTGAAAAGTAGAAGTGGGATTGTCAACTGGCTATGGATTGTTAAAAGAAAAAAGCTGAGAGTTTAGCGCATCAAAAAAAGTTGGATGCTGAGTGGCAAATTAAACAGGCTGAGCTGGAGTTTCAAAAAGAGGAAAAGGAGAAGGATTGAGAGGAAGTCTGACTCCAAAAGGAGAGGGAAAGGCTAGGCACAGAAAAAAAACATAGATTATTAGTAGCCATGGCATGTATTGGTAGCAGTAGAGCTGTGGATGAAATAAAGGAAATCACTCAATTGCTGGGCTTGTAAATATATTTACTTTAAAAATTTTAAAAATAAAAAAAAATATTTTGCTTGGCTTGTAAATATATTTACTTTAAAAAATTTAAAAATAAAAACATAAATAAGAATTTATTTTTGATTAATAAAATTTTTGAGACTATTTGAAACTCCACCAATAAACAAATATTTTTTATTTTTATTTACACTTTTTTTCTAGAGTATATTGCCCCACTTTTTAAGTCCCTGCAGGTGTTCCTGGTTGTTTTTTTTTATTTGCATGGACATAGCCATCCTTGTATGAGCGGCAGTGTCCACAGCAGGAAAAGTAAAGTGCTTGTACTTATTTGCTGCCCAAAAAATTTTTACAATATCTTTTTCTTTGAAATTAATACCAAAAACTAAGTCAGGAAAAAACAAATTGCCCATCAGATACTTAATATTCAACCTTGTTGTCAATTATTTGGCCATTTGATTTTTTTTTTCTTGGAACCAAGAGTAAAAACAACTAGTCTTAGAGGTTTCCTTTGTCAATAAGGGCACAGTTGTAGAAGCAATTGGAGGTGAAAGTGATATGTGGTGAACAGTCAAAAGCGTGAGGCCGGATCCAAATTCCAAAGAAGAGAAGGAGGGGATGTGATGGTCCATCATTATTCTCCGGTTGGAATCAAATGCAAGTTTGGCTAAGTTTCAAAACATTTGGAATAGGATTTGAGAGACTTTGTCCAACCTAAGGTTGAGGAAAGCATACTCTTGAGGAGAAGTTTGAATAGCTTTTTTATTCAAATATTGGCCAAACAGTTCAGAAGGGTGGATAAATTTTCTCCATCCAATAGCCCACATATTCCCACCCCAAGATCTTGAGGGGCCAAAAGTGTTGACAAATTTTTTTGATTGGTGAAGGAAAGTTTTCACAAAGTTTATTTCCTTCTCCTCTTCCTCAGAGAGTTTATTCAAACGGAGAAATTTGATTATGGCCACAAGAGAGTCTTGATGATTGGTTTTGTCAAGAATGGCAACTTTTCCACCAGTGAAGAAATGGAAATTTTCAATCTTCTGTATGGCCTTTTCAAACTCTTCAGTGGTGGGCTTTTGTTTGTTGTTTTTCTTTTTGGCATCAAGAGCAGGGTACAAATCCAAAGTTTGCAGTTTTTTTCTAGACCATAGAATCTTTTCCAAAAACCCTTCTTCAGCCACTTCCAAAGAGATTTTGGATTCTCTCATTCGGGCCCTCTTTTTCCAAAGAGCCCTCTGCTTTCCACCTCTCTTGATGTTTTTCAACACATTTACTTCCATCTTGTTCCCTCCCATGAAACTTCTTTGCTTGGGGTGAGGATCAAGAAGGGATTTGATTTGTTGTATATCATTGGGAGCATGGCGGAAGAAGCATGGTTCATGTAGAAACAGGGCAGGAATGGAAATAAATGGGGGTCAAAAGGGGTTTTGAATTGCAGGGAATCCAAAAAAAAAAAAAAAAATAATTAGCCATGTTCCAATCATTGTGGAAGATGAAAAAAAATAGAAAAATAAATACTGGTTTGTCAATGATGATAGTCCCCCACCAAAAAAAAGGTCAGTCAGAGTCATTGATCAATCAATGAGTGGAAGGAGGAGAAGGAGAAGGGGGTCACGGGGCTCACCTTGGGGAATCAGCAAGGAAGGGTGGGGGTCAGTTGGCCGTCCAAAGAGGGGGGTGAGGCCCTGGGTCAGTCGGTTGGGCAGCCAAGGAGGGGGGGGCGGCGGGTTGGTCACCTGGCTAAGGAGGGGGGGGTGGCAGCGGGTTGGTTCGTGAGTTGGTCATCCAATGGAGGAGGGAGGTTGGTTTGGCCAATGGAGAGGGGGGGGCCGGTCTGACAAAGGAGGGGGGGGGGCGTCATTGGTTGGATGGCGGGTTGGCCAATGAAGGGAGGTGGGGCGGGTTGTTGGTTGGCCAATGGAGGGAGGCAGGGTGTGTTGTTGGTTGGCTGGAGGGGAGGGGGGGGGGCGTTGGTTGGCCAAGCAAGCAAGGGGGGGGATGGGCTGCCAAGCGAGCAAGGGAGGGGGGCCGGCTGCCAAGCAAGCAAGGGGGGGGGGGTGGCCCGTTGTTGGTTGGCCAAAGGAGGCAAGGGGGGTTTTGGTTGGAAGGCTGAAGGAGGGGAGGGGGGGGGGGGGTGCAGTTGGCCAAGTGAGTGAGGGGGGGGTGGCCCATTGTTGGTCTGCCAAAGGAGGGAAGGGGGGGTTTGGTTGGCTGGCTGAAGGAGGGGAGGGGGGGTGCGGTTGGCCAAGTGAGCAAGGGGGGGGTGCGGTTGGCCAAGCAAGCAAGGGGGGGGTGCAGTTGGCCAAGAAAGCAAGGGGGGGGGCGGCCCATTGTTGGTTGGCCAAAGGAGGGAAGGGGGGGGGTTTGGTCAGCTTGCTGAAGGAGGGGAGGGGGGGGGGAGGCCTGTTGTTGGTTGGCCAAAGGAGGCAAGGGGGGGTTTTGATTGGCCGGCTGAAGGAGGGGAGGGGGGGGGGGTGCCATTGCCAAGCAAGCAAGGGGGGGGGGGCAGGCCGGCCATTGGCGTTGGCAAGTCAAGGGGGGGGGGGGTGCTAGTTGGGATTGAGGGGGAGGGGGTGAGGGGGAGGGAGGAGGGAAGGTGCTCACCTGAGGGATTGATCAAGGCAGTCAGGGGGGACCTAAAGGTTGATTAATCAAAGGATCAGCAACCGGTGAGGGGCAGGAAGATTAAGAGGGGGGAGGGGGCTTACCAGGGTTGCCAACCAAAGGAGGAAGGGAGGCAATGAGTGAGGTTAGGTGAAGTGGTGATGGTGGGTGAGGTGGAGGTAGTGGGTGAGGTGGAGGTGGAGGGTCAGGTGGAGGCAATGGGTGAGGTGGAGGTGGAGGGTGAGGTGGAGGTGATGGGTGAGGTGGAGCTGGAGGGTGAGGTGGAGAGTGGACCGGTGGTGGGTGAGGAGGAGAGTGGACCGGGGTGTTTGAGGAGGAGAGTGGACTGGTGGTTTGGTGGGGTGAGGTGGGTGGTTTGGAAGTTTGGGTTCTGTTTTTGTCTAAGTCCACCAAAAAAAAATCCAAGTCAGCCTTGGATGCTTGGTTGAACAACTAAAACCAAAAAAGATATTTCACCTATTGGAAAACCAAATGCTACACATCAAAGTGGGCAAGTGTGAGGGGTAGCATCTGCTCTCTCATCGCCAAAGATGAGGTAGAAGATGAGATGGGGATGACTTGAGGAGGATCAGGAATATCTTCTTCAAATATTTTGCCCCATTCATCCCTGATGTTGGCAAGAAGGTTGTGAAGGATTACACAAGTTATCATCCAGTTGATGAGGATCTTCATGTCCTTCAAAGTTTGAAGCTGGTTTTTCATCTCCCCTAAGCTGGCCTATCTTCCTTTCAGGATTCCTATGGCATGCTCAATCCAAACTTGTGATTGGGGAAGATGATAGTTGAAATTGGTTTTTCCTTGATCATTGGAAGAAAAATTTGAAACATTCTGGTATGCTAGAACTAAACATTTCCCACTAGCATAAGCCAAATCATCCAGAAGGTATTGATCTTGGTCAAAGTAGTTCTATGGTTGTTGGGCAATCCGCATCCAATTGAAAACATATGAATCATGACAAGAACCTGGAAGGCCAGCGTGGAGGGATATGAACTTCTTGTTGTTATTGCAAGCAAGTTGTAGGGCCACAGAGTATCTAAACAAAGAGATGCAATGTATTTTGTCAGTGTTTAATCCAAATTTTTATCAAAGTCATTTGAAAAGAATGAATAAATTGCCTCTTTTTCCAATCAAAATAGTGGTTTCCATCTAGCTTGGGTTTTTGAATCAAGGGGATGGTGGTTCTGTCAACAAAACCAATGCAACTGGGAAAGCCTTCAGTCTCCATTACTTGAGAGATCTCCTGATGTTCTTCTTTGGTTGGCCAAGAAAGGACTGAGAAACGGAAAGATAGGATAGCAATCATGACTCTTTTTGTGTATGAGTCAATGGTTCCATAACCAACTGAGAATAGATTTTCTAATAGATGAATTTCTGCTCCATTTCCATCTGATCCCAATCTACTAAGATCAAAAGCCAGTTGGATAGCTGGATTGCGTTGAGGATTCCAAGAATTGTTCTGGAAGATGTAGTGGTCTTCAATCATCTCCAAAGGTTTCATGAATGAAGGCAATAGAGTTTGGAACAGTTTCTGGAAGTTTAAGTCAGGGAGGAGATGAAGCTTTTGCCTTTCATACATAGGGTTGTGGAGAGTTTGTCTTCTTGGAACAATGTATTGCTTTTGTAATAGGAAATTCAAAGCCAACCAAGTTGATTACAAATTGGAGTCTGAATCAGAGTCTGAATGGGAGTCAAATAGTAACAAAAGTTCAGTCAGCTTTTTTGCATTTTCAATTTGCTGCCGGGAAGTTTGATTGGACATGTTGAGAAAGATGGCAATGTGATGTGGGGTAATCAGATGATGATGGGATTTGTGTGAAGAGGGAGATGTGAAGCAAGAGATGTGCACAGATGGAGATATGAAGCAATGGAGATGAGATGTGTGTGAACCAATGGAGATGGGATTGGTATGGATTTGATGAGGTTGAGGTGTGGATGGATGTTTTGCATGTGATGGATTGTGGATGGATGAAAATGGCAGGTTTGATGTTTGAAACCCACAATTTTCCTGAAACCTGCCATTTTGAAATACACCAGTTAGGGGGTATGTGTATTTCAGAAACCCGCCATTCTCAATGGTGGGTTTTGTCAAAAAAAAATGGCGTGTTTGCTAACTCTGATACACCCTAATATTTTCTTCCTGTCACATACCCACCCCACACACTTTTCTTTTGATTTCTAAGGAATTAGGTTGATCTAATTCAAACCTAAGAAACTGGTGCTATGATAAATCTCAAAGATAGGAAGAGTGCTTCCTTCAAAGTTGGAAGCAGTTACTTTATCATAGTTAACTGCCAAGGATTGAGGAAAGATGTTTGTGTTTTGTTTCTTGGATAAATAAAATCAGAAACAGCTTATTATAAAACTTGTTACAGAGAAAGCAAAGGAATGTATGAAATTAAAACTAACTGAGGAAACCATTGATAGGGAAAAGATCTGTTTTCTTTATAAGGAGAAAACTACAGCCTAGTGTGTGGACAAGATCGAACATTGGAGAATGTTCATCCAAGTTCAAAGTAACAATTTATCTACTGACAGAAAATGTAAGATATGTAAATGAGACAAGGTCATTGAAAGCTACAAGCTAAAACAGAAGACTGATTGAGAAGAATAGAACACAAACTTTAGGTAATGAAATGTGCTTGGTTGAGAAGAAATTAAACTGATGCACAAGTTTTTGAGGTAAAAGTTCAAGGATTAGATCCAAGGCATGATTGATTGATTTGGATAAATTAATATGTGTGTGATACACCAGAACAAGTAAGGTATGAACTGATTGCTTGAAGGTGACCAGAAAAGGATGGTGTGACCCATCACACCTAATGACCCATTTTTCTCCCACATCAATACAAACAAAAAAACCTCTATCAATCCAAATTCACTCTAATCAAACTTATTAATGATTTCCATCTTCAAAACTCCTCTATCACCCTTTTTGCTTCTCACCAAAGATATTCATCTCTGTCTATAAACCAGCATCTACCCTTCCTAATTTCAAAAAAAAAACATGCATGCCTAAAAAACTTTAAATATCTCCTCATTAATATTTGATACAATTTCCTAGAGTAGTCTACTACGGTCCTTGATGTAAATCCATATTCCACTTAGGCTTACTCACCCAAATCTTTTTTTTTTAAAAAAAAGTGTAGTTTTTCTATAATCATTGCACACTATGAGGATAAAAAAAGCATAAGTCTATACTTCAGGGGCAGTGGGAAAATGAAGAGGGGAATGAGAGAGGGTGGTCAAGGGTACAATGGGGGCAGGGGTCAAAAATCAGGATTGAGGGGAGGAAAGGGAGGCAGATAGACAAGAAGGTAGAAGAAAAAAAAGTGACCAGAGAAGCAAGGATAGGAGAAAAAGAGACAGGAGGAAGAACAAAAAGAGAGGGGGGGTAGTCTGAGTTAAGTTATATCTCAATCAGCCAGAAAAAAAAGGCAGGTGATGCAGTATGATGAGTGTGCAGGAGAGGGACAGGGAAAAGGAGAGGCTTGAAAGAGTGGGTACTTTGGATGAAAGGAGCCAGGCAGAAACATGACCTTTGGAGGGTTCAGAGGCAATGAAGTTGGTTGAATTAAAATTTGATGCCATGCTATGTGCAGCAAGGAGTGAAGCACCCTATGTTGTGACCTATAAGATTGGAAATAGTTTCAGATGTGCTTGAAAATCTCCCTTTTTAAACAGAAGTGTAAAAGCAGGTTATTTATCTTTCTCTTCTGGAAGAGGGAGGTGTTCATTGGGCACTGGCCAGAGGCCAGTTGCATGGGTAGGAACACATCTCCCCTAGGAATGTGGTCAGATTCCAGTTTAGGAGTCCTGAAGTAATCTAAAAAAAGCTAGTTGACCTTCTTAAGATTCCCTTTTGTGCTTCAAGCAGACTTGGCATGGTCCCTCACAGTGGCTTTGACTGATTTATTAGCCAGCTTATCACCACAGATGCCTCCACAACTGAGGCACCAGACAAGATTTATCTTGCAAGAATGGGGCATGGAGAGTTGGAAGTCCCTAATATTCATCAAGTGTTACTTCCCCAGCTTGGGTGGGAGCGAGTCAAGAGTGTGGAAGATGCCTCATTTTTTTCAATGAAAATGAAGAGATTTAACCCATGGAAATGGCATCTGAGGCTTAGTGTCAAGCTTCAAAGCAGCCAGTATGTCAAGTACTTCACACTCATGGTTCAACACTGCCAAAACATTTCTCAGCTTTTAGGAAAGAAAGGTGTTGTTGGCCAGGCAGGAAGCAGCCCCTGCCCCCCCTTTTTTTTGAGCAAAAATGATCCATCACAGAAGATTACACACAACTGATCATCATGTTGGAGTAATTCTCTCTCTATCATTGTTTCTTCCTCCTAGTTTGTTACTTCTTTTCTCCTTTCTCATTTTTTCTTCTTTATCTCTATATTCTACACTTCTTCCTCACTGTTATCATGTCCACATTTAACAACCAGTGATATGAAACCTAATCCCTACTCAGTACTCATGTCCATCTCTGCCTCTCAAATGCAAAACATGCCTCAAGTTTCACTATATTCATTATTAGTGCTTATATGTGTGCACACATTTCACCAATCCTGTGATACTTAAACAACCATAGTCTATCTGACAACAGAGCTTGGGCCAGGCAGAAGGATTCTTTCATAATCCTTCTGTTTCTCTCTTGCTCTACTTTTCCTCAGGTAAGAGAGTGTTTTCTTTCTCTTTTCTGTTATTTTATTAATCTCTCTGGAATATAATCCTTCTGTTTCTCTCTCACTCTGCTTGTCCTCAGAAAACCAAAACATCACTTTGCAGAAAATCTATAAATTTAGGGAGTTTGAATTTAGCCAAGTGGGTGTATTTTAAGGTGAGAATAATCTGGATGGCCAGTGAGTGGATCTTATTATCACCAAGAATAAAACCTGAGATAATTTGGGTTCATAGCAAGTATCTTTTAGAGATCATCTTTAAAAATTGGGTCTTCTATGGCCTGTTAAGGGAATATGCCTTTTCCAATTATAATTTCCATTGCCCAATGTCTGATAGAGCCATAGGGCTTTACCATTGTAGTGCAAGATTCCAGAAAGGAAGAAAAATTCAACCAGAAACTACTCTGGTCAGGTCTTGTGAAGACACTAATATACCCTCTTAAACTCATTTTAAAATCCACACAGATTATTGGGAAAGAAAAAATAAGAAAGAGAATATTCTCTGAAAAAGTATAATAAGATTTGTTTGAACTTCTGAAAAACCTTAGTTGAATTGTGTCTCATTTAAATCTGAAATTTTAACCCTCTTTTGATTCTTAGAAGATTAAATGATTTTATTCTCTTCCGAAAACACCCCACCCCTTACTGATCAAATACACCAACTGAAAAGCAACCCTTCTTTTTTCACCATCCCTTCACCTTCCTGGTTACTTTAACACATTTATCTGTGGTCTTCTGGTATATTCTACACTTATTTTACATTTATTTTAATGCTTGAACAGGTAGAGAAATCCATTTTTGCCCCTCTGGCCATCAATCTGACTACTAACCACTTTTTTTATTCAACTTAGAACTGCCATCAGGGGATATTTTCATATAAAAATTTGACTCATCAATCCTCTGTAGTGAATTCTCCCAGATTAATCCTCACAACTTACCTTCCATCCCCAGTCTCCTCAACCTTCTCCCACCCATTTCCCCAGAAATTACTTGCCCAATCCAGTCCTGCTCTTCTTGCTTACCTTCACATCTATATTGTTTTTCTGCAATTTTTTTCTTTGAAATTTGGTAGCCTACACCCTCTTTGATCCATTTAAACCCAACCAAGACCCTTGCAAATTTTATGCACTCTGAGAAAAAAGACCCTGTCTCCTCATGCTGCATCCTGCTTTTTTTGTAACCCATTGTGGTGGGTATATATAGACATAGGCTGAACATTGAATCAAAATTGGCCCAAAGGATGCTTCACTGGCCACAGAACTAAGACTTTTGTGCCCAGACTTTCCAATTATCAGGCTTGAAGAAAAAAAATGTGTGGTCCTGCATGAAGAAAGGAAAAGCAGTCTAGGCATGCAGGAGGAAAATTATGGAAACTTTCCAACAGAAAAGTGCAATTGGTTGGAAAATGATGAGAAAAAAATAATATTACCAGTTCTGGACAAACTAAGAGCTATGGTTGTAGAAAACAAGCAATTGAAAGTCAAAATAAGAGCTATCAATACAGAAAAGCAGAGTTAAGAAATACAGAATGAGAATTCTTTTAGACAAGGAACTTAGAAAGACTGACTATGAGGTATGGGACAGATCATTGATTGGGAAGGTTTTTGTGGGAAAAATGATTGAGGGAGAGTCAAGCAAGCAGGAATGTGGAAAATCAAAGACAATAAAAAAAGGAGCAATACTGGAGAAGATTGGTTAGCACACTTCTGCTTGTTGAGTTGACAGAATCTAAAGTGGCCAGCACCTCCCGCGCTGTCATGCTGCTTCCAGTGTCAACACTTCAAATCCAGTCACTCCTCCCTCATCATCATCTCATTGTCCCCTTGATGACTTTTCAATTCTCTGGTTGGATCCTTTCCTCATCCTCAATCCTTTCTCCATCTTTCCTTCATTTTAAAACCTCAAAATCTTCTCTTATCTCCATCTCCGCTCCTCCCTCCGACCATCATACTCCCTGTCTCTGCTCCTCACTTGCCATCCTTTCCTTCCACCACCTTATCATTTCTCCATCCTCTTATTTCCATCACCTTATCATTTCTCCCCACTTACTTCATCTATCATCACGTCAAACCAATCGTCGCCGTTCCTTTGTCTCCATCAACTCTATTGTTGCCGTTTCATCATCACCTACAATAACAATCGCCATCAATCTCAAGCTCCACCGCCGTCCGCCATTCTTCAACATAACAACCAGCATTGATCTATACCTCATCCTATTGAAATCTGTCAACTCTCTGATCTTGTCCAGCTGTGAGGCGACTTCCTAACTCTCACAACATCAACTTAATGTTCCTGTTTGATTTCTCATTCATTTTCAACAATTTCTCACACCTATGTCTTTCTGATTGTCCCTCACTTGTACAGCTCCTTCCTTCTTTGATTCTGTTGGTTTTAGTTTTGAAATCCATGATTTTAATTTTTCATGGTTAAAAGCCAAAAGCCGCAACCAAGCCAATCCGGCAATCATGGACTCAACTGGACCGACAGATTCAAACACATCCCTCCTCCGCACCTTAACGGATTCCATCCCCAACCTCCACAAATCCAACTTCTCTTTATGGAGATCCAAACTAATCACTATATTCTCTCTGAAAGGAATCACCAAGTGGCTCAACAACAACGACAACAAAGAATGCCTTCCAGAAATCAACCTGGAGATTGCCGGTTACATCTTAGCCAAGCTGGAAAATTGAACCTATATAAACTGCGTCAAGGACACCAATGCTCTGAATGGAATTGCACTCTGGAAGTCAATACATGAGTTTTATGCCTCCTCTCAGACTGCAAACCAATCTTGCATTTTTTTCAACTTCCTCAACCTTGCATTTGACCCAAAAAATGTGGAGAAGTTCATCACTGACGTACAATCATGCCTTCTTCAAATCTCCGAAATTTGAATCAAGATGGATGAAGACATAGTTGCCTACTTGATTCTGTATAGGTTTCTACCGCAGATCAAGCACCTAAAGACCACCATAACTCACTCCCTTGGTGAAGCAAAGATCAACGGAGACTTAGTTCTCAGGCATCTTAATAAAATAAAGAACAAGGTTGTGGCAGGAACCTACGCTTTGGCTCTCCTAGCAAACCAAGAACCCCTACAATGCAAACCTAATTGGCATAATCCTCAGGCCTACCATCCAAAGAACAAAAGTTTTGCTCTATATCCTCACCTGCTTCCCAACTACAATGGAACCAACAAAAATTCCTCCTCCAAGAATTAATTGCAATCAACCTCCAACCCTAAAGCTTCAGCAAACTTGGCATAAACCTTTGCCATTGCCAACTTCCACATGATTGATTGTGGCTCCCTGCTCCTGGACTCTGGCGCTACTAACAACATGTTTAACAGCCCAAATTATTTCATCTGGCTCAAGGAAAACAGCACCAAAGTCAACACTGGAAAGCCCGATGCATCCATTATGTCCCAAGGAACGGGTGACGCAATCATTCACACCAATACCGCATCTCTCACTCTCACCAACTTGCTTCTGGTACCCAATCTGGCTGTCAACCTTATTTCACTTGGCCAACTCATTCAAAAGGGATGTTCACTGGTTTTACTAGACTCTAAAGGCTTTGGCATACTTTTTGAGGGAAAAATGATAATCTCCGGTTGCATTCACAACAACAACCTCTACGTCCAAGAATTGACTCACAATACATCAAACTGCCATATCTTCCTCTCCATGTCCACAATCCACAAACTTTTTGGCCACGTTCATCATGAATAAGCCAAGCTTCTGTCCACCTTCTTTCCCAATCTGAAATGGGATGACTATGCTTGTACCTCCTTCGCAAAAGGAAAAATTCACCAATTGCCTTTCAAAAGCCACATTCCTCCAAGTTCCCGTCCTTTTGAATTTATCCATGCTGACGTCTGTGGTCCAATCAATCCCATTTCCAAATCCGGATTTAGATACTTCTTACTCCTCACCAACAATTTCTCAAAATACAAGACCTGTGTACCTCTCAAGCTTAAATTGGATGTGACCAAAGAAATCATCAACTTCATAAAACTAAACTCAAATTGTTTTGACCAAATGCTGAAGATTGTTCACTCCGATAACGGGGGTGAATTTTTCAATTCCCGTCTTTCATCCTTCTTGAAGGACAACGGCATTCTTCACACCACCTCCAAACCTTACACCCCTCAACATAATCCAGTAGCTGAACAAGGAAACAGAACACTCGTTGAGGCCGCCAGAACATCAATGATAGACATGTCAATTCCACTTGATTTGTGGGATGAGATCATGGTTGGCGTGTGCAAAATCCTCAACTCAGTACCCTTGGTGCACCTCAAAGTATCCCCATTTGAACTATGGCATGACAAGACCCCAAAGCTGAAACTATTTTGAACCCTAGGCTCCAAGACCATTGTCCTAAGCAAAAACTTGAAATCCTCAAAGTTTGAAAAAAAGGGTGTCAAAGGAATCTTGGTGGGATTTGACCTTGCCCTAAATTCATACAGAGTATACTGCCCCAAATCTGGTTCAATTTTCCGTAGCAAACATGTTCAAATTTTTGAAAACATGAAATTTGAAGATGTTTCCTCCTCCTCTCCCAATTCCCCATTTGACTCTCTTCCTCCTGATCCCTTAACTGAAATTCTTACTTTCCCTACCTCAAAAAACACTCAACCTCCAAATCCTACCCCCCAGAGTTCAGCCTCGTCCACATCCAACCCACGCCTGCCTCCCTCCAATCCACCAACTCCCATGTCTCTGACGCGAGAGAGCAATTCAAACCCAGATTCAAACTCTGGCGTGTCAGATGGCAAGCAGATTTCCAATCTTCTCACTCCTCACAATACTTACAATCTCCAAGACCGCTCAAACATTCAGCGCCCTCAAAGCTTTGGATTCCTCATGCAATTCATTCCTAAATCCTATAAAGATGTGGAGAAGAGTCCCAATTGAATCAGATGGTTAGAATTGATGAAGGTGGAGTTGGATGGCATAGACCTACTTAAAGTCTGGGAGGGATGTCACACCCTTCCTGACGGGAAGCAAGCCCTATCCACTGTCTGGGTCTATCAACTTAAAGAACAGCCTGACAATTCTGAATCCCATTTCAAATCCAGATTGTGTGTCCAATGATTCAAGCAAATGGAATTCTGCAATTACAAAAAACATATGCTCCCACCGGCTCAATTACCACTCTCTACGCTCTCCTAATCTACGCCTTCCATCATTCCCTTAAAACTTGCCAAATGGACATTAAGTCTGCCTTCTTACACGCCCCACTTGACAAAGATGTTTACATCAAGCGACCAGATGGATAATCCTCAAACTTCCCTTACTACAAACTCAACAAGGCCCTATATGGCCTTAAGCAGGCTCCCAAGAGTTGGTTTGACACATTAAGAGCGTGGATCATATCCAAAGGGTTCAATGCATCAAGCGCGGACCCCTGTCTCTATATTAATAGTAAACTCTCCACTTTTGTCTTTGTCTACGTTGATGACCTAATGGTAATTGGCCAATCGACTGAATTCTGCAATTGTCTCAAATCCAAATTCTCCATCTCTCACAAAGGTCTGCTTCACAAGATCCTTGGAAATCAACTGGTCAATAATCCTCAGGGACCAGGTCTTCTGCAACCCAAGCACATCAAGTACGCCCTGAAAGAGCTAGGCCTGTTTGAATCTAAACCAATTACCACACCCATGACTCCCAATGTCAACCTTTCCCCGGCATCTGACAAAGAATTCAACAACTTCCTCAAACTCAACATCAACTTCCAATCATCCTTGGGCTTCCTTAAATTCCTAGCCAGTAGAACCCGTCCCAACTTGTCCTACGCTGTATCCACTCTCTCTTGATTCAACAAAAAACCCGGCCTTCAACACTGGCTGGAGGCCAAGCATGCCTGGCAATACCTCAATCACACAAAGAACTTAGCACTCCAACTCAAGTTGACACATTTCAAATACAACATCAAATGTTTTAGTGACTCTGACGGCGGAAATGATGCTTTGACGCGCAGAAGTCATACCGGCTTCATCATTCTATTGTACGGCTGTCCAGTATCCTGGAATAGCAAGCTCCAACCATTGGTATCCCTCTCATCTACTGAAGGCAAATTGAAAGCCTTAGTATTGGTTGCTCAAGAAAAATTGTGGCTTGACAACCTACTTTGCAACCTTAACCCTGATATCCAGTTATCCCACTGCTTCAACATTGAAAATAAGGCGGTTAATGACTTGGTCTGCTTCCAATCGCATCATAGTGCTTTAAAACACGTGGAAACTCAGATCAAGTGGCTCCAAGAGCATTACAAAGCCAAAAACCTGATCACTAATCTTATTCCGTCTCACAAAATGATTGCCAACCCATTAACCAAGCCAACAATCAGACCCTCTGTTCAAGTTCTCACCTCCGTTGTACTAGCACCTCACAAATGAACAGGGTGACGTGTTGGGTTGAAAGAATCTAAAGTGGCCAGCACCTCTTGCGCTGTCATGCTGCTTCCAGTCTCAACACTTCAAATTCAGTCACTCCTCCCTCATCATCATCTCATTTTCCCCTTGATGACTTTTCAATGCTCTGGTTGGATCCTTTCCTCATCCTTGATCCTTTCTCCATCTTTCCTTCATTCTCAAACCTCAAAATCTTCTCTCATCTCCATCTCCGCTCCTCCCTCCAACCATCATACTCCCTGTCTCCGCTCCTCACTTGCCATCCCTTCCTTCCACCACCTTATCATTTCTCCATCCTCTTATTTCCATCACCTTATCATTTCTCCCCACTTACTTCATCTATTGTCACGTCAAACCAATCATCACCGTTCCTTTGTCTCCATCAACTCTATTGTTGCCATTTCATCATCACCTACAATAACAATTGCCATTGATCTCAAGCTCCACCGCCTTCTGCCATTCTTTGACATAACAACCAGCATCAATCTACACCTCATCCTATCGACATCTGTCAACTATCTTATCTTTTCCAGCTGTGAGGCAACTTCCTTACTCTCACAACATCAACTTAATGTTCCTGTTTGATTTCTCATTCATTTTCAAAATTTTCTCACACCTATGTCTTTCTGATTATCCCTCACTTGTACAGCTCCTTCCTTCTTTGATTCTGT
Organism: Puccinia polysora; assembly: GCA_025617555.3. Classification (NCBI taxonomy): domain Eukaryota; kingdom Fungi; phylum Basidiomycota; class Pucciniomycetes; order Pucciniales; family Pucciniaceae; genus Puccinia; species Puccinia polysora. Next base: position 12,476,348 of record CM062634.1, on the reverse strand, counting down.
TTGTTTTAGTTTTGAAATCCATGAGTTTAATTTTTCACTGCTGATCAAAAGAATTTGGATTAACAGTACATGCAGACAGATCATGACAGGGATTAGGTATAATAATACACTTTGGAAGATTGAAATGTGGACAGAGATTCATTGATTTTTTATATTGATTAGTTTTCTAGGAAGTGAATGTATAAAAGGCCAAGGCTTCAAGTATTTATTAGTGCATCAAATGATATCATAATCTCTCAGAGTTTTCCTATCATCATTGAAAGTTTAAAAGAGAGAATAAGAGTGTTACTGCAGAAGATGATTAGCCGTTTTAAGGATTTCCAGCAGTACCAAGCTGCAGAGAGTAATTGTTCAGAGCCTAGAAGGAGAATTTTTCTTGGAATTAAAAGAGAGAAGAAAGCCAAGAAAGAATTAAAAGAAATATGGATTTCCAGACTATAGCAGGTTTTTGGAAGATATTATTTTTGTCTCTTATTTTGCTCCACACCTTTGTATACCTATATCTCAGCCTTTTTTTGAAAAGCATCTCCTCTAGTAACTCCAGATAGCTACATGTACCAAATATTTTCTGGCTTGTTTCTTCTTGAGCTCATGTATTTAAATAGCCACCACACCATGTATGTCTTACAGAAAGAAAAAGGAGAAACAGGAGTGCTGCAGGATGCACTCCATTCTCTGGGGGGATTTTATGGACTGGTTGAAATTATTGGGGCAGAGTGGAAGACTCCCAAGAAAAATTTTCCAACCAGTATTTCAGCTTTGAAACCCAATGAATTGCACTTGTTTCAGTTGCACCTGGTAGCCAAAGCAGGGGATCCCAAAAGAATTTTGGAAAGAGGACCATTCATGCCAGTCTAAGGAACTTTTTTTCACTGAAACCATCCCTGGATTTTCCAAAATTTGTGATTTTGTTGAGGGTCCTGCCTATATGTGAATCAAGTATGCCTATATGATTATGAAATCTCAGCCTGGTCTCTAAGAGGAAGCTAAAACACTTCACCTCACTTTCCAAAGCCAGGTTTTGGGAACCAAACTTGAGGGAGCCTGTAAATGGTTGGCCTCAATCAAAGAGAATAATTTGAGATCAACATTTTCCAAAGATGGAACTAAAAATTTTTATCCACTTAAGTAATTGCATTTCCTCATTTCGTACCAGCCTAAGGGACTCAGCACAAGAGGGGGATTCAGAAAGGTCTAAAAAGCAATCTAAATAAACAATTGAGATTTTTTTGGACTGAATTGAGAGATTTTGGGAAATTATTGATTCATTATATAGAATTTAAAGGATTTCAAAGAGGTGAGAGCCCTGTGGGAGCCCAATAGAAATTTTGAAGTCTTTAGACACATAACCACCAAGTTTCACTGTGGTATAACAATTGGAAAGGAATTATTGGGAAAAATTTCAAATTTAGTTGGGGAAGCCTTTTATGGAGAGATAGAATTTAATTTGTTGTATTTTGAAAACCAGGTATGCCTACTTTAGATTGAGAAACAGGGAATCAATGGCTTTGAATTTATTCTGCTTTTGGACCTTATCCAGTTTTTAAGGATTAAGGTTGTTTCATTTTTACCTGAACCTTTCCTGATTCCCAGGTGGTCAAAAGCAAGAAAATTTAATTTCTTGACCCAGTTGGTGATATATTTTGAAGGAACAAGTTCCAAATTTTTTCCAAGATATCTGAGTAGAGAAATCAGTTGGATAAGTGGAATTTTCAGTGTAATGTGGTTTACCTGATTGAAACATGATGGCCATGATCAATTTCTTCCATGGGTGGTGACAATTCCTTGGGCAAAATAAATTTTCAAAAAATCCAGTGAGGGATTTTACTCAGTGATATGTGAGAACCATGAGGAACTCATCCCACAAGCCATCAAAACTTCTGGATTTTTTCTGTTTGAACTTACCCCAAGCTTGGAAGAAATTGAAAAATTTAGGGTGGGAATAAACGGAAAAAATAGAAGCTTGTGGGCTAGGGTTATCACTGTCTTCAAAGGGTAAAATGGGAGCAAAGGTTCCCAAGAAAAGGAGGGAGGACTGTTCTTCATTGTCATATTTTCAACAACTCAATGGGGACTTCAAAGGAAAGAAACCCACCCCTTCTTACCAATTTTAGAAAAAAAGAACCCTGAAGGAGGTCTTGGGAGAGGGTTGGTCAAGGAGCCAGAATCACTACCTCCTCTTAAGCCAAGAAAAAATTTGGAGGAATTGCTTATTCCATTCCCAGTAGCAAAAGTTTTCCCAGTGAGTTCCTGCCAAGATGAACCATCTCTCAAAATACGCAAGCAGGCGACAATTTGGAGTTTTTGTTGCGCTGACAATATGCATATGCATTGCCCGCGCCGTTTGAATCTTCAATTTTCAGCTCCCGCAACTATCATCAGCTATTGTGCAAAATTGCCACCTAGACTAGCTAATTGTCACCTGACCAGTCTTGGGCCAATCCCTCAATTAATTGCCAACTAAACCAACCACCACCATCACCATAATTATGGGTCTTGAACTCTGCACATTTCCCAAGTGCTCCTCTCACCAGTACCTCAACAAGGAAAATGATTTTCAATGTGGACTTTGGTTTCATCCCTCCACCCAACAAAAACATTGGTCTGCCCCCTCATCTGCCAACACCACCACCAATCAACTTGCACACTTGATTACAGATTTATCTCTTGATTTCTCAAGCATGCCTGCAGTAAAACCAAAAGAAACCAAAGACAAAAAAGTGGAAATTAAAAATCCACCATGGGAATTTATGAGTTTGTCACTTTCTTCCCTGCATACCCTTTTCACTCAAAACTGACACCCTCATTCTTTTAACATAGGCTTGATATCCTATTTTATTTTTTTTCTGAAACTGGCTTGTGGTGTTAGCCAATACCAGTGTGGAATCACTTGCAACTTCCTGTTGAAAGTCATTGAATCCACTCAAAAAAATGCCAATTACAAGAAAATTGAGGATGATGTTCCTGAGGATGTCTGTACAATTGCAAAGCAGCTCAATCTGCTACCTCAGCTTGAACAATACATCTGCTGTTCCCAGTTCTTTTTGCTCTATTAATTTGGATCTTCCCCAGAATTATGCACATATTTAAGAAACCCAACAGTCAAAACTTGCGATCAAGAATTATTCAAATCTTTTGTAAAGTTACCTTTGGAACTCAACTTCACTATTTCCTATCAACATCATCCCCTAAACACCTCTGTTATCCAACTATCTAAGCCTTGTATGGCCTACTGTCTCTAAAAATTTGAAAAATGGCTTACATTGTTTATCAACTTGCTTGGCATTGAAGAAGAAATAGTCAAACGGGGATATACACTCAGCTTGCAAGACCCTCAAATCATTACTGATATCCAACAATTGCAGTCCTGGAAAATGTTTTCACAACATTTGAAAATAAGAAAAATTTGTCACAAATTATGACTCACATTCATTTTATATGTTGATTGGTTCAACCCGTTTGGCAAAAAACTCTGAGGAAAGCAAGCTTCAATGGGTTTTATGCTTCTAACATGCCTTGATCTACCACCTTTCTTTCAACAAAAAACCCAGAATCTCCACCTTGTTGCAATTTTGCCTGCCCCTCACAAACCTGACACAATCACCATCTCACATCTTTTGGAACCTTTCATTGATGAAGTGATAGCTTTGGATGGGGGAAAAAACTTTGCCACTCCAAGTTTCCCCCATGGTCAACCAATATCTATCCATCTTGGTGCCCTTATTGGTGATGTAGTTTCTTTTCACAAAATTGCTGGCCATGCCTCTCACTCCGCACAAATGTTTTGTTCATGGTGCCATTGTACCAAAGAATAAATTCCAAAAATCAAAATTGGTTGACTTTGGCAATACGGGAATCACAAATTTTTTCATATTGATGAAAGGATCTCAGGAAACTGAAAGATCAAGCGGCATTTCTGAAGAAGCATGGGACTTGGTGGTTGGAACTTTCACAACTTCCTTACTGGGACCCACCCAACAATGTAGCACTTGGGGTAATACCCAACTGGTTTGAGGGTGTTTTAAAGTACCATTGGGGAAGTGATGGGGATTCCACCAATATTTATTAGATAAAAAAGCAGGCACAAGTGAGGACTTAGACAGGGACATTGATGATACCCAAACCACCTGGAGGAAAGAGATGTTGACGCATGTTCCAAAGGCCATTGAAGAATTTGTGGTCCCGCGAGGTGTTTCCCACCTTCCCAAGAACTTGGGAAGTCCTGGCCATGGAAAACTTAAGGCAATTGAATGGCATGCACTTAATGCCTTCCACTTTATGATGGCACTTCTCAACTTCTTGGCAATTTCAATGGAAGATACCAACACAAGCTCAATTTCATTCCAACATCTCATAAACTTTGCAAGTCTTGTGGTATGTAAGACTACTTTGGCCAAGAAGCATGTGGATTTGCAGGATCCTCAAAGGTTTGACAAAGCATATCAACTGTATACAGACACCTCAGAAATTATCTTCCAAGATATTGGCATCAAGTCTAATGACCACTAAAGCCTCCACATACCTCAACAAATTAAATTTTGGGGGCCCTTGATGGGAATGTCAGAGTTTCTGGTGAGCAAGTAAATGGGTTTCTACAATAAATCAAGACCAATGGGAGTATTGGTTTGTCTAAAATCTTTTTCCAGTCCATAAAATTGCTGAACATCTTTATAATATGTGAAATTGAGGAGATTTTAATTCAGAAATTTTGCCAGACTCAGCGGTTCAAGCCCATGTTCTAGGATCTCAAGATTAGATCCAGGGATAATAATAATTCACCAACAGCCGCAAAAAAGAAACTTGTTGAGATCAGCTTAATTTTCTATGATGCTTTACTGAAAGAGATTCAAAAGGAAAATTCAATGGTCAGGGACTATTGCCACATTCCCCACCCATCTGACTCAATCATCTTAACCAGGTATGTGACCAAGAATTGTATGTTTTTGACCTCAAGAGGTTTGTTTTTAAGCAAGATCCCACCAAACAAATGTGTCAAGTATTTCTGCAATGGCAAAGTGTGTTTTGGATGGGTGGTGGCAGTATATACTGCTGAGGAATATGGGTTGGACAACATCACCTGGGTGGTTTGAAAAGGTCTGGATAATTCCTTGACCTTAGCGGTGTGGAAACAAGAGGGGTGATACCCCCAAAGTTTTCCTCAAGTTCCAGAAGTTATTAGTCTAAGCTTCTGTAAGGAGATTGGATGTGATTAGTTTAAGAATAGAGAGATTGATGATAAGATAAATTCCTTCCCTCCAATCCTTCTTATAACATTTCCTGGCGGTCTGGTGATATGAACTATATGATATGTATCATAATCTAATAGCCTCCCCCCAACCAGGAGTTGAGAGTGAGGTATTTTTGAGTCCTCCATCTCAACCCTAACCTAGGTACAACCACAAGCAGAAAGATAGATGAAAACATAACCCCAAGTACAGAGCCCTAGCTCCACCCTAACCTTACCTCATACCACCCACCCCGTCCAAAACCTTCCCCTTTGATATCACGTACGTCTAGTTTGTCCTTCTCATGGCGCGGCCCTCTGCCGCGCCCTACTTGGAGCCCCCCGGGTTTATCCATCCGCCCGCGCCCGCGGATCCCAAAATCCGTGAGTTGGCCCGCACTTATGCCCGCGCAAACCTCCCCGGCGCGTATAACCCCCAATCACCCCGCCCTTGCCTTCTGGAATAGCCCCCCGCAAGCTTGGTCAGGCCGGCTCCATCACTTGGTCCGCATTCCCTGGGCGGGTTGCGGCCCGGCGCCCCCCCCAGAGTAGGCCCAACCTGCACCTGGTGCCGAGCCCCGCAATCCCTGCCGCTGAGCCCTCAACCGCTGCTGCTAAGCCCACAGAAGGCACTTCTGAGACCAAGCACACCCCAAATGCTGAGCATGACCTACCCAACTGCTGAGCGCGCAGCCCCCAATGCAGCTCCCAATCCAAGGTTATAAATACAACACCACAGCGGATGTGCGCCCAATGTGGAAACAAGAGAGAGGAACTCCCCTTAGTTGTCCCTAAGTTCCGGAATTTATGGTCCTAGCTTCTGTAAGGTTAAGGATGCGCCTGTTTAGAGAGAGAGAGAGACAGAGAGAGAGAGAGAGAGAGAGAGAGAGAGAGAGAGAGAGAGATGGATTTCCTTCCTTTCCTTTCCTTTCCATACCATAAGCCGTGATCTAATGATCTATATCCTATATATATATAAGACCTCCAAGCTGGGGTTGAGAGCATGGACTTTATTCCCACAATCTCAAACCTAAACTAAGTACAAGCGCAGTGAAAGCCCAACAATAAATAGAAAAGAAACCCTAAAAACCAGAACCCTAGCCTAACCCTAACCCTTTCCCATGCCACAACCACCCTCAAGCACGCCTACTGTTACAAAAACCCAGTTTGTCCTTCTCATGACGCGGCCCTCCCCCGCGCTCTACTTGGAGCCCCCCTGCATTGTCTGTATCTTCCCAGCGTGCCGTGTGATGTCCTGCTCCACGGGTTGGCCCAAGCTTGTGCGCACCTTCCCCAATTTCCCCGCTCCACCTTCCTGAACTAGCTGCCTGTGACCCTGGTTGGGCTGGCTCCATTCTTGGGTCTCCAATTTCCAAGCGGGCAGCAACCCACCACACCCAGTTAAGCCCAACCCGTGCCCCGTATGCTGAGCCCTGTGGTGCCTACTGCTGAGCCCGCAGCAGCCACCAATGAGACTGCACGCATCCCAAATGCTGAGCACGCCAACCGTGGCATGGTTCTCAATCCAAGGCTATATAACAACACCACACCAACCACCAGTTTTTTGGGTTTTGTTTCCAATCTTGGTTTGGCTCTAGGGACAACCACATTTGTCTACTCACTATTCTTTCCCAATGAAGTTAGCCACATTGTGGGTTACCAACATGTCCCTGCCTGGTCCATGGGCATCAGGAATCCCATGGTGCTCTTGAATCCTGTTATGCATGATGTATACGTTCCAGTTCCCCCAAAACAATGATCCTTTATACTAGCACAGATATGTCTCATAATTTCCTAAATTTCCTCTTACTTTTAGAACAATTGAAATTTATCCCTGAATTAAACTTAGAAAATTCCATCTTTTGCAAGGGTATTTTCAACTTTATATTGTTTTTTTTTTTTAACAAAAAAAAATTGAATGCAGGTGAATTTCCGCTGAACATTCATCTGGCTAGGTATCATTCAATTGATTGGGCCCCTGCCACCATCACTGCCCCAATGGAGCACTTCCATGATTTGGCTAAGACTTGGGAGGATGATTGCAGAGTGGGAGAGAACAAGCAACTTTGTACCATTTAAAACTTATAAAAATTGTTTTTGGACAAGTGAAATGGATTGGGAGATAACAGGAGAGTACAAGATTTGCCCTCAAAAATAACCTGGTTTACATGTCTCAATCAAGAGATAAAAGAAGAGTACAAGATTTTCCCTCAAAAATAATCAAGTATACATGTGCAAACAAAGACAGGAGAGAGAATTTTTGATTAATTCCAAACCCCCTCTTCCCTATCAAGCATAATTTGATAACACCAATCACAACTTTGATCTTCCAGCTCTTCATCCACAAGCTCCTCATACTGCATGTTTTAATGACTTTCATTGCTTTCATCATCAACTTTGTTATTATCAATGAAATCATGATCATCTTGGTTGGATGAGTTTGGCGCAGACTCATCACAGCATGTATCCTACAAATCAATCTCTTCCCCATGATAGATTTTGGCGTCTTGGTCACTCAAATCTGAATTTTTGTTGGTTGATGCTTCCTTGATTTTGTGCAACAGGTTGTAAGGGGAAGAAAGGGTATCCCAGAACTTCTATGTGAACTTATTATCTGACAAAGCGTTTTCAGGGTCCTTCTTGCCCAGTAAGGATTCCTGAGCATCCGGAAGGAAACAGACCTTCCAGATGTCTGCAAATTATTTGCTTTTGGGCAGGAAATAGGTAATTGAACCAATCAGGATCAAAGTAATTGATTGGAATACTTTTGGGGGGCCATGAGAATATAGACACCTGTTGGGTGCTTGGAGTGAATTGAGTTCAACATTTATCTCTTTTGCCATTCATTAAGATATCCTTCTCAATCCTAGCATCAAGGCAACAAAAGAATTTTGTTTCATTCTCTGATCTCCAGGGTAGAGTCTTGATAATGTAGCATTTCTTCTTGGCTAAATATTCATCATTGCCATGGGCATTTTTATTGGAGAGAACCTTGATATATTGTTTTGGAAGATTAATCCTTTTTTCAAATGCCAATTGACTTTCACAGAGCTGATAACATGAAAGATATTAGCATGAAGGCCTTGGAAAGTGATGAATTGCACACACCCTTGCTCTGGCTTTGTGTATTGCTTGTATTTCAAGCTCTCTTTCATTCTTACCATCATCCTTTAGTTTACAGAAAAAATTTTGTTCTTGATGGAAATGGTTGTAGTGATTGTAGGCTTGAGTAAGAAGCCCAATTTGATTGATATATTGTGGGTTGAAGTTCATGAATTTGTAGGTACCCAGAACAACAAATTTTAAAACCATTTTTATGGCAGAAAAACGGCATGCCTCATTGTATAATTAATCAGGGGCATCATTGAGGTTGGGAGCCCATTGACGTATACCAAGCCTTGCAAGGGTAGTTTGAATGTACAAAATGAAAATTTTTTGAAATTCACAATACATTTTCCTATTTTAATTTGACAGGAGCGCATGTTACAAACAGATTTGATTTCAGTGGCACTGATAAACTGAGGGGAAGCCTTGTTGTTTGAAGCATCTTTAACTTCAGTTGTCAGGGAGAACCAAGTGTAGAATTCCTTAAGGGTATCAGGACAGGGGGGTAGTGGAACAGCCTTCTCATGAATAAGGCCCCAGAGGATCTTAATGTGAACATACAATGCATCCTTGTATCATAGATTTTCATCAGCTGTGAAAGTTGAGAATGATTAAAAGAGAGAGAATTGAAAGACCATTGTCTTCAAAAATGTCTCAGGAAAATTCTTCATAGTCATTTGATGTATGCACCTAGCAGTAGGAGAAGTAGCTGGTGGTGCAGATGAATGCTGGACTGGTTCTCTTGCAGAGGGTTCTTTGTGGCTGGCCTGCTGTTTGAATTTTTACCTAATTGTGGAATTGGTTTACTGGAATGCACCTTGGAAGTGACCTTAGCTTGTGCTTTAAATCCAGTACCCTCAGAATGTCAAAAAGACTTGATTACACTAGGGGTTCTTGTTGATGCAGATTGTATCAGGGCAGATTTACAAGGTTCAGCATTCTTACTAGTAACCTCAAGGTTTTCAAACTTCTTGGCAAGCCGCATAATCACTTGGTCCTTGGCAGCGGGTTGAGCTTGGAATTCCTGACTTGATTGAACAATGTTGGCATTCACAAAGGCTTGAATAGTAGCTTGGAGGTCCATGTTTGATTGTGTATTTTGATTTTGAGTTGGGGTAGATAGGTTGGATGTAGTATTTGGGGATGAATTGAAATAGTGTAAATGGTATATCTTGCAGGGGTTTGGGGGATTGATTTTTGGATGCTGGTCAGAGCACTTCCATAAGTTGCCACTTGTCAGGTGAAGATTAGCTAGTCTAGGTGGCAATTTTGCATGCTAGCTGACCATAGTCCTGGGAGCTGACAATTGAAGATTCACACAGCGCGCGCAATGCATATGCATATTTTCAGCGCAACAAAAAATCCAAATTGTTGCCCGCTTGCCTGTTGTGTCTTTTCCTCATTTATATTCCTAACTATGGTTTAAAAGTTTCTTCAAAACCACCAGAGTTTTTTGCAGCTAACTGAGTCCTCAAAAATTCTCCCAAGGGATATTTGGATGTTGGTTAAGATAGAGGAAATAGACTCAGCCTGGGAATCAACATTGCCTTGGTGTGCATCCACAAGGGCCTTGAGCAGCTAGCTTTAGCTGAGAAAAGATAAGGGTAACTTAGCTTGTCACAATATGGGGAGGGGGGGTCACAAGTAAGTTTATGGAGGCTTACCCATGGAGATCTCAATGTGAATGGCTTGATTATTGGATACAAACAGTATGTTGGAAATCAGGATTTATTTGAAATTTTGGTCACCAAGGACATTTTCCTAGACATGCTCAATGTTGAATCACCTACCTGTCCATGAAAATAAATTGGTGACCCCCCCTTGGGGGAAGCCATCCTGAACTTGAACTTGGAAATGAAACAAAGAACTTAAGAGACTACTGGTTTGTTTTTGGTTGTTCATGGTTGGTTCCAACATACATGGTGAAAGATTTAGTCCATGCAGATGAATGCAGGTATTTCTTGGAAGTTTCAAGAACCAAGCCAGGCCCAGAGGAGCAAGATGGTCTCAAAGGAAGTGTTTGGATTGTATAGGTTTACTATTCTAATCACACACCAGCATGAAATCACCTAAACTGCCACAAGGTTCTGCAAAACCCCTTCCAGTAGAAATACCTCCACTTCTGGGAATGAATTCTTGATTTATACCTGTTTCCTTATTTCTAATTGATTACAAGGAAGAAGGATTTTCAAATTACAGAAGTAAATTCCCTGTCAGGTTTGAGGGGGAGGGGTAGTTGTATGGTTTTATCCCTGAATTCTCTTGAATGAAAAGGATGGAAACATTGAGGGTATTTAGAGTGACCAATTTGGACACATTGCAGTCAAGCTTCAAAACAGATAAAGTTTCTTGGGGCCAGCCCAAGCTTGAAAAAAAAGCCTTAATTTTGGAAGTCAGAAACCCAAAGAGGGAGCATGGCTTGAAAATCCCAAGCAAGGAGAAGGGGTATTTGGAGCAGAGGAGGGGAGGGGTGAAGCAACAGAGAGGGTTTCATGAGGTTTTTTCAACACATTAAAGTGAGGGGGTTTTTATTGAACCATCCAAGCTTAAATGGAAAATCCCTAATAAAGGGGCTTTGGTCCAGAAAAGTGACTGCTTTGGTCCTCTTTGTTTTTCCCTCCTTGAAAAATACCCATGAGGTTAAATTTCCTATCCATTTTGAGAACCAATTCACCATGAATAAAAAGGCTGCACTCAGAACTTGTTTTGGATTGGATTTGAATCTGAGAAAAAACTGTTTCTAAATTGAGCAGGAAACCAAAAAAAATTTTTTATCAGTTCTTGAGTATTTGAAGTAATTATAGTGCATGCATGGAATACAGAAGATTTGGAATTATGGGGAATTTAAATTCTATGTATATGAATAAATATGCTTAAAGTTGAACTTTTGAAAATTGATGAAAAGCTCAATTACAAATATTAGGGCGTATCAAAGTTAGCAAAACCGCCATTAGAAACCCCCCATTTTTTTGACCAAAACCACCATTTTTAATAGCGGGTTTCTTAAATACAAATACCCCCTAACTGGTGTATTTCAAAATGGTGGGTTTCAAACATCAAAGCCACCATTTATCATCCATCCACCATCCATTGCATGCAAAACACTCATCCACACCTCCACCTCATCAAATCCATACCAATCCCATCTCCATTGCATCACACACATCTCATCTCCATCACTTCACATCACCATTAATTCAAATCTCCATTACTTCACATCTCCATCACATCACACACATCCTTGCATGCAAAACACCCATCCATCCACATCTCCACCTCAGCAAATCCATACTAGTACCATCTCCATTGCATCACACACATCTAATCTCCATCAATTCACATCTCAATACCTTCACATCTCCATTGCTTCAAAATGGTTCCATCATCATCTTTTTCAAAATTTCCAATCAAACTTCCCAGCAGCAAGTTGAAAACAAAAAAAAGCTGACTGAACTTTTTTTATTATTTGACTCTGATTCAGACTGTGATTCAGACTCCAATTTGAAATCAACTTGGTTAGCTTTGAATTCTCTATTGGAAAAGAGATACATAGTTCCACAAAGACACACTCTCCACAACCCTATGTATGAAAGGCAAAAGCTTCATCTACTCCCCAACTTAAGCTTCCAGAAACTGTTCCAAAATTTATTGCCTTCATTCATAAAACTTCTGGAGATGATTTAAGACCACCACATCTTCCAGAACAAATTTCAGAATCCTCAAATCAATCAAGCTATCCAACTGGCTGTTGATCTTTGTAGATTGGGATCAAATGGAAATGGAGCAGCAATTCATTGATTAGAAAATCTATTGTCATTAGGCTATGGAACCATTGACTTATACACCAAAAGAGTCATGATTTCTATCCTATCTTTCTGATCCTCATTCCTTTGTTGGTTAACCAAAGAAGAATGCAAGGAGATATCTCAATTAATAGATACTGAAGGCTTTCCCATTTTCATTGGTTTTGTTGATGGAACCACTATCTTCTTGAGTCAAAACCCAAGTTAGATGGCAACCACTATTTTGATTGGAAAAAAAGGCAATTCATTAATTTCTTTTCCAAAGCTTTTGATAAAACCTTTCATAAGACACTGACCAAATATTTTTTATTGGTTTGTATAGATACTCTGTGTCACTACAACTTGTTTGTGATAACAACAAGAAGTTCATCCATCCATGCTGGCCTTCCAGGTTCTTGTCACGATTCATATGATTTCAATTGGGTGAGGATTGCCCAACAACCAGATAACAAATTTGAGCAAGATCAATACCTTTTGGCCAATTCAGCTTATGCTAGTAGGAAATATGTGGTTCCAGCATACCACAATGTTTCATCCAATGATAAATCCAAAACTGAATTCAACTATCACCTTTCCCAATCACAAGTTTGTATTGAGCATGCCATTGGAGTCATGAAAGGAAGATGGGCCAGCTTATGTTGTGGAAACAAGAGGAAGATAATCCCCTAAGTTTCCCTCAAGTTTGCAAGTTATTGGTCCAAGCATCTGTAAGGAGGTTTAGTGCTGATGGGTTTTGAGAATAAGAGATAGTTATAAGAAAAAGATGAATAAAAAAAATGATGTTGTATATTCCTGCCCTTCAATCCTTCACTGATCCTTCAATGATAAGATGAGATGAGATAATCCTGCAACCTGGAGTTTAGAGTGAGGTTCTGAGTACTCCCTCTCAACCCTAACCTAAGTACAAGCGCAACTGAAAGCCTAACAACAAAATCAAGAAAGAACCCCTAGAACCTGGAACCCTAGCCCAACCTTAACCTGTACCACCCAATCCCTCCAAACCCTTCCACTGTTACGTACCTCCGGGTTGTCCTTCTCATGGTGCGTCCCTCCGCTGCATCCTACTTGGAGCCCCCGGTGATTATCCGTCCAAGCATGTCTGCGGATTGGTCCATGCCTATGCTTGCGCAGACCTCCTGGGCCCATATAACCCCGCAATTGCCCCACTCCTGCTTTCCAAACTAGCCGCCTGAAAACTTGGTTGGTTCAGCTCCATTACTTGGTCCACTCCATCTGAGCGGGTTGCAAGCCTTCCCTGCCTGGAGTGGGCCCAACCCGCACTGGGTGCTGATCCTGACCTACCCAACTGCTGAGCGCGCAGCCCACAACGCAGTTCCCAATCCAAGGTTATGAATACAACACCACAACAGGAGATGCAAAAACGGCTACAAAAAACAAAAGACATGGAGTTCCTCATCAACTGAATTATCACTTGTGTAATCATTCACAAACTTTGGGCTGAAATCAAAGATGAATGGGACAAAATACTCAAAGAAGATATTCCTGGTCCTCCTCAAGTCATTCCAGTATCATCTGGTCCCTCATCTTCTGCCATGAGAGAGCAGATTCTACCCCTCACACGTTCTCACTTTGATGAGTAGCCTTTGGTTTAAAAATAGTTAAAAAATAACATTTTTTTTTGTTTTGGTTGTTCAACCAAGAATCCTAGGCTGAATTGTTTTTTTTTTCTTGGTGGACTTAGACAAAACCAAACCAAAACTTCCAAATCACCCACCCACCTCCCCTCCTCCTTCTCACCCTCCACCTCCACCTCACCAATCACCTCCCCTCCTCCACCTCACCAATCACCTCCCCTGTCAGAGTATTATCCCTATTGCTGTAACAAGCTGTGACAAATACCTGCAAAATAACACAATAACAAGTGTATATGTCAGTTTTATCTTAATTTCAATGCTTATATCAGTACAACTCAACTAATACTACGGTATTAGGAGAAAAATAGCCACACCTTAAACCTTTATAAAAGGCAAGGGGCCTGGCTTTATATAAATAAAGCTCAAAGGAGATTTGCTTACACCTGGAAGCTCACACCCTTTATAGTAACCAGAGAGGGCTACAACTCCAAAAGGGACCTTGAACTCGAATTTGAAGTTGTCTTATTGATTGTTGGATTGATGTGATATTAAATTAAAAGGCCCCAGTCAATATTCTTGATTAAGTTTAATGGGCTTGTTAACTATGCAATATCTGGTTCAAAAATACAATGAGGAAAAGGACTTATAGGGGCAAGAACCTCCTCTTTTATTAACATGAGTCCTCAGGGGACTCAGGGGACCATCCGGGGAGTAGACCACTGTCCTAGATTTCGTCTCCAGTGGCTCAGAGCCCCTTTTAATATTCCCCAATGAGTAGCAGGAATTACATACTCATTGGTGGTGATTTTCAATGTAAAAATTAATCTAATCACCCCAACAGGTATCATATAGACTGTAGATCATCCAAATAACTTAATTAGCAGCCAAGTGGACGCTCTCAGGGCTTCAGAATAAGTATACATCATCATGTAACTCTAAACAGATCTCTCTTGGCATGTGTTTAAAGATTAAGACCATACTCTTAACCATATTTTGGCTTATATTAGTATGTACATTCTTGGAAGATGATCCCACAGAGTTTATATGCCCCAATTGAGTTGAATGGCCTCTGTGTGTACGCTTTTCCAGCCTGTATGGGTTCCTGAAAGTTATCCACAGGATGGAAGGAGAGAAAAACAGAACATTAATAATAATTTACCCCTGTATGGGTTATGGTAAATGGAATTAATTAAAGAATATTATTTCCACAGAGGGAAATCTTTATGGACGTTCATTGTGCATCCAAATGGACGCATCCTGGTGATTCCAACTCACATTTAAGTTATAAGATCTTCCATAACTTATAATATAATTTATCAAAGTTTTATGTGATAAAATCTAGGTTAAAAACATACTATAAAATAATATTATAAAATATTTGTAAAAATACAAAATGCTTGATAACATCAGAATAGTGACACAATGGAGGCTTGAACACAAGACCTGGGTGTTCTGTAGGCAGAGCACTGAGTCATTACTTAACCACTGTACTAAGTAGACATATGAGTTGTGCAGACAATTGGACATCTATATATGTCTCATGGCTGACATCCCCTCCTCCTTTGGTTGGCACCCCAGGTAAGCTCACCCCCCCCCCCCTCCTCCTCATCCTCCTTTTCCCTCCCTCTCACCCACTCTTTCTGACTTCTCCACCTCACACATCACCCATTCCTTCCTCCTCCTCACCCTCCACCTCCACCTCACCAATCACCTCCCCTCCTCTTTTGGTTTGTAGCCCAAGTAAGCTCCCCCCCCCTCCTCCTCATCCTCCTTTTCCCTCCCTCTCTTTCTGACTTGGCCCTTGCTTACTTGGCCCCTCCCTCCTCTTGATCTCCCCCCATTTCTTCACTTGCTTGCTCCCTGCCCTCCCCCCCTCTTGCTTGCTGTTGACCCCCCCCATCTTGCTTGGTCAATGCCCCCCCGCCCTCTTGGTTGCTTCCCTCCCCCCCCTCTCACTCCTTCCCGGTAAAACAAGCAAACCCTCCACTCCCTCCTGCCTGGCCAGCCAAGCACCCCCTCTTAGAAACCACCCAGCCAACCAAGCAACCAAGCCCCCTGCCTCTTTCCTGGCCAACCAACAACTGCAAAGCCAAACAAGCAACCAAGCCACCCCCACCACCAGCCCGGCAACCAAGGACCCCCCACCACCAGCCCCCCCCTCTCCCTACTGCCTGGCCAACCAAGAAACTGAGCCCCCCACAACCCCCCCTCCTCTCCCTCCTGCCCAGCCAACCGCCCTCTTTCCCAGCCAACCAAGAAAGCCCCCCCACCGCCCCCCCTCTCACTCCTTCCCAGCCAACTGAGAAACTGAGCTGCTGGCCAACCAAGCCCCCCCACCGCCCCCACCCTCTCCCTTCTTCCCAGCCAACCAAGCCCCCCCACCACCCCCCGCTCTCCCTCCTGATCAGCCAACTGAGAAACTGAGCTGCTGGCCAACCAAGCCCCCCCACCGCCCCCACCCTCTCCCTCCTTCCCAGCCAACCAATCCCCCCCACCACCCCCCCCCCCTCTCCCTCCTGCCCGGCCAACCAAGCCCGCCCTCACCTCCAGCCCAGCCAACAAAGCCCCCCCCACCACCAGCCCGGCTGACCAATCCCCCCCACCACCAGCCTGGCCAACCAAGACCACCCCACCACCAGCCCGGCCAACCAAGCCACCCTCACCTCCTTCCCAGCCAACCAAGCCACCCCACTGCCCCCCTCCTCTCCCTCCAGCCCAGCAAATCAAGCCCCTCCAGCCCAGTTGAACCAGCCCCCCCACCTCTAGCATATTTTTTTTGATCATCTACCTTGATTATATCCTACTAATAATTGTTTTTTGTTCTTTGTTTTTATGGATGCCATGCAATGCAAACACCTTTTGAAAACTTTTTCTGTCAATTAATTCCCCCTTTTTGGACTGCCAATGCTTCTCCCACCCCACTCAAAATGTTATACAACCGGATCTTTTTCTTCTTGATCCTCACCCCAAGCGCAGAAGGTGCATGGGAGGGATCGAGATGGAAGGAGATGGATTGAAAAAAATAAAGAGAGGTGGCAAGCAGAGGGCTCAAATGAGAGATTCTGAAATCTATTTGGAAGTAAATGAAGATGGGTTTAACAAAAAGGTGGTTTGGTCTCAACAAAAACTACAACCTTTGGATTTTTACCCTTTTATTGCTGCAAAAAATAAAACTTAAAAACCCATCCCTGAAGAGTTTTGACAAGCCAAACAGAATATTTCACAAATTTTCAAAGGTGATGTCTCCTCCTATTCCTTTTTACTGGTGGTCCCAACCAAAAAATTGAATGGACAAATCATTCATGAGAAGGACAAATATCAAGTATCAAATGGCCAATTTGTCTTCCCTGACTTGGGATTTGGAATAGATTTCCAAGAAAAAGGTATTGTAAAAATGGTTTGGGCAGCAAAAAAGTAAAAGCATTGTGCCTTTCCTGCTGTGGATACTGCCACCCATCCTAGGATGGCTATATCTTTGCAAATTATTAAGACAACTCTCAAAACTTTCAAAGACTTGAAAAGAAGTCAAATATATTCTGGGCCAAAAAAATTTCAATAAAAATAAAAACCTTTTTTTCATTGGTGAGTTTAAAAATAGGCTCAAAAATTGTTGTATTTGGAAATAATTTTTTTTGTTTTTACTTTTGAAATTTTTATTAAAGCAAATATTTTACCAGAAAAGCAATCCAGTAATTTCCTTCATTTCATTGACATCCAGTAATTTCCTTTACTTCATTGATAGTTCTACTGCTACCAATACATTCCATGGCTACCAATTAACCTATCTTTTTTTTCTGTGGCTAGCCTTTCCCTCTCCTTTTGGAGTCAGTCATCCTCTCAATCCTTCTCCTTTTCCTCTTTTTGAAACTCCAGCTCATCCTTTTTCATTTCCCACTCATCATCCAAATTTTTTTGGTGAGCCAAAATCTCAGCTTTCTGCTTTTGACAATCCATAGCCAGTTGACAATCCAAATTGTCCTTTTCAAATTGAATTTTTCTGATTAAATTTCTGATTTCACTGTTTTTTGGAGGGGAATAGGAATGAGCTTGATTTTGAAAGCAAGGAGAATCAATCAATTCACTTACTTGAATCTTGCTTCTCCATGATATCCTCAAATCCAGAAAAATTTGAAGTGTTTCTCCACTTTTGATGGCTATGAGGGTTGAGGTTGATGGAATTGGACGCCTTTTGCTTTCCCTTTGCAGAGGAGGTTTGTGTGGAAGCATTTTCACTCCCATTTGAAGGGGATGTGGGAAGACCCATTGGCTTGAGTATTTGGCAATTCAGGAATGGATGAGCCTGTTTTTTTACAATCTAAATCAGTCAGGATCAAACAGAAAGAAGAGAAAAGATCTTGGTTCCTTACTTGAGCAGAGGTTGATGGTAGTGTCAATACAGGAATAAATTGCTCCTCATTGGTCAAGTTGTTAAGTTCTTCAACCCCAGGAAGAAAGCAATCCAAAGAAGGAAGTGAGGGGTTCAAGGAAGGGTTTGAATGATGAATCAATGCTGATGTAGACGTGATTGGAGCTGTTTCTGTTGGAATATCCTCCTTGAGATAAGATTGGGGCCACTCATAGGTTTCATCAGTATCATAATTGATAGGCTGAGAATCCACAGGCAGGTCCTAAGCATCAAGTGAATCTGATTTTTGGGCTTCAAAAGCGGCTAAAGGGGTGATATTGGCCTTCTTTCAAAATATTCCATCCATTTGAACATAAAAAGGACAAATGGAGTCCAACTTATCAACCAACCAAGTTGATTCCCTTTGCTTTATTGGAGTTGGTGATACCAAATCCAGTGGATATTTACATTGAGTGGGCTTTTTTGTACATGGTTTGATATTTCTTGAATTGCTCCTGGATCTTTTTGGATGCAAGATCCAGCCTACCTTTGGTTTTATTCTTGAGTTCATTGGCCATCAGGAGATAAACATCAACCTTAGAAGAAGGAGGTTGGCCAACTTGTGTTTTATTGTTGGATCCAAAGCAAGCATTGTAGTTGGACAGAATTTTGAGCCAGTTTACCAGGATTATGTGATCAGCTCTCTTGAGCTGACTTGAGCCTTTGGAAGCTGATGGGAGAGTATTGTTGGATTTTGAGTTCCTGGGGGATTTTTTCTTTGGTCCATTGGATTTTTTAGTGGAATTGCAAGGGGAGGATTGCTGAGGGGCCATTTAAAAATAGTAAGGGATGAAGCAATGAAGTAATGAGAGGATGGATGTGATGAAAGCAATAATGTGTGAGAAAGTGATGAGAGTGATGAATTAATGAGGGTGATAAGGTGATGAGATTGATGAAGTGATGAGATTTATGAAGCAACGAGAGTTATCAAGTTATGAGGGTGGTGAAGCAATGAGAGTGATGAAGTGATGAGGATAGCAATGAGGATATGAAGACTGATAAATCCAATTTTTGGATGAGTTTTGAGTTAGAACTTTTCCAATGAGATTGAAGGTTGAAACCAGGGGTGATGATGTGGAATGATGGGTTGGGGAGGTGAAAGCCTTTATATAATTTATTTGAAAAAACCAATTTATTTTCAGGTAACTTTGACACATCTGATGTGAAATAAGTGGTTTTTGTTGATTTTGAATGGAAGGTTTGAAATTGCGGATTTGGGTTGAAACCCACCATCAAAAGATGGTGGTGTGGAAACAAGAGAGTTGGACTCCCCAAGTTTTCCCTAGTGCCTGTAAGGATAAGGATGCCCCCATTTAAAGAGAGAGAGAGATTAATTTCCTTCCTTCCTTTTCCTTTCCATACTGTCCGCCGTGATCCAATGATATATCCTCCAAGCTGGGGTTGAGAGTGCAGACTTTATTCCCAACTCTCAACCCTAACCTAAGTACAAGCACAATGACAGCCCAACAAAACATAGAAAAGAAACCCTAAAAAACCAGAAACCTAGCCTAACCCTAACCCTTTCCCATTCCGCAACCACCCTCAATCCTGCCTACCATTACACACACCCGGTTTTTCCTTCTCATGACGCAGCCCTCTTCTGTGCCCTACTTGGAGCCCCCGCCTTGTCTGTATCCACCCAGCCCTCTGTGTGATTTCCAGCCCCGTGGGTCTTCCTGCCCTTGAGCACACCTGCCCCACTCCTGTACCCCCAGTTGCCCCGCTCCACCCTCCTGAACTAGCTACCTGCAAACCTGGTGGGGCCAGCTCCATTCATGGGTCTCCAATTTCCAAGTGGGCTGCAACCTGCCACACCCAGTTCAGCCCAACCAGCACCCGGTATGCTGATCCCCGCAGTGCCTACTTCTGAGCCCGCTGTGGCTGCTTCTGAGCCCGCAGTGGCCACCGCTGAGACAGCACGCATCCCAAACGCTGAGCCTGATGTACCAAATGCTGAGCGCGCCAACTGGTTCCCAACCAAGACTATTTAACAACACCACAGCGGGCTTGCTTAACTTTGATAAACCCTATTAAAATTCACTGAGCAAGAATAAATCTGAAAAAAACTAACAGTATTCTTCTCACTACTGAGCCAATTTCCCATGAAAGTTATGGATCTGAGGTCATTCACCCTGTTTTTTTTTTAAAAAAAAAAATTAAAGATAATGTTCTCCAAAAAAACAATTTCCAAAATTGGATTTATGTGTGCCACTGGGATGAAATTTTGTTTTTTAGGGTAAATAAAACAAAAAAAATTGGTCAAGAAATAATAATTAAAGGGTGTTATATTTTACAGGCCCCCAATCCTTGATTTTGCGCAGTTTTGATTTTGTGTCATAACCACACTTTGACTAAGTCTCCTCAGCCTCACTCAGACCTCAGCCAATCTCATTCCAGCTCAATAACACTCTACTGCTGAATATCCTGAAGTATCCCCCTGCACATCCTCCAGCCTTTAGGCAATCTCCCAGGCATACCCTCTACCTCTCTATGGCTTGGTGCATCCTCATCTCTCCTTCAACTCTATCTGGCATGAGAAGTACATACAGTAAACCCATAGTACATACTCCTGGCTGGACAACCCATACTCCAGTTCAGTACATGACCTTCCTGGACAGGCTCATTACTCAACCTTTCAATTTTCAACCTCCAAACCCATTGGTCCACATGTAACGCCATGGGCCTCCCAGCCCAGCACCAGTCATCCAATCCTCAAGGCCTCCTCTCAGCTCTCACATATACTGGCCTCTCCTCTCCTCTTGGACTAATTCCCCCAAGGAATTAGTATAATACTTCTTATTGGTTAGTCCCTCATCCAATAGTTGTCATCTCAGCACAAGAAAGCCAACCAGCCTACCATACTAATCTCACCTATCCCTCTGGTGTTACTCTTACAGGATTCCCTCACCACAAATCCTTCAGAGCCTTACTCCCGGATTCTCCTCCTCATTGCTGTCTTTACTCTACATCTCTTCTTCACATGAAATCAATCTCTTTATCTCTATCCTGAGTTCTGTGAGCAGTAGTGCCTGTGCCTTCAGCCCCTTGCACGCCAGGGGAAGTTGTGACATTATACTAATTCCTTCCCCTCAAGTACTACCCACCTCTATATTCTAATCTACCCATTCCATCTATCCGCAACCATTCCATCTCCTGGGCAACACTACCTACAATAATTGTGGGCGTGCGTGGAATAGAGCTAAAAAGTGTGTGGCCTCCACGTTTCCAAAGTTACTTCCTGCGGAATTTGTCTGTCTCAACCCCTCTCCTGGAATTGGCCCTTAAACAACGCTTCAACTTTGACGCTTTGACTTTGATGCTTTGACTTTGACTTCAACACTTCAACTTCAACTTCAACACTTTGACTTTGACGCTTCAACTTGAATGCTTTGACTTTGAAGCTTCAACTCCGACACTTTGACTTTGACACTTCAACTTTGACACTTCAACTTCAACGCTTTGACTTTGACTTCGACCTTTGACTTTGACGGCACGTTGTACAAGTTCAAGAATTTTTTCTTGTGGCCAAATCCTCTCCCTCATCTTCTCTGGGTACTCTCTTGGGTCACTCCCCTACGGCATACTTGGAAACCATGCCTCCTTGACGTGCACAACCTTCCATCACCACCAGTCCGCCTCTTACTAGGGCAGCCCAAGGACTTGGCGCTACCATAGAAATACAAGACCACAATCAATGTACTCCTCAAGCCCGTGGACAAGGGAGGACCTTTTCCAACCTCCCTGCACCAGCTTCCAACACCATGGACACTGGTATCCTTCCTCCAGCTCCTCCAAGATCTTCTCTGTCCCCTGCTCCTCCTGTTGTCAGACCATTTATTAATTGAGTGATTGGTCAATATCCCCAAGCAGGTTATGGATTGGATTCCCCATTGTACAATCCCAGCCTAATTCCTCTCCCTGAGGACGTGGAATAGGAGGAAGAAAGCAAGGACTTGGGTTTTGATTCAAGGATCCTTAGCAACCTTAACTCACCAACCTCTGGACCTCAGGAAGAAGCTTCTCAACCTTCCGCCTCCACTGCAACCCCAATTCCTCCAAGTCAACCTCCTCAACCTACAACGGTGGACTCTACTCTCCTAGCCTTGCTTCAAACCATGACTTCAGCAGTGGCCAAACTCTCTCAACCCCCAACAACTAGTACTTACCACTCAGGAACCTTCAAAGCCCCATTGATGAACCCGCCAGACAAATTTGAAGGCAATAACCCTACCAATCTCAGACCTTTCCTACAAGCTTGTGAACTCATCTTTGCAAACGACGAAGGGACCTTCCATGTGGATCAAAGGAAAGTTCTGTTTGCTGTCTCCTACCTCACTGGGAACGCAAACCGTTGGATTCAACCTTACTTGGCTCATCTCACGAATCAAGAGCCCTCATTCCTGCTCAACTCCTGGCAACATTTCACGGAACAACTTCATAATCTCTTTGGAAATTGTCTAGAAACAGCCAAGGCAGAGAAGGAACTTGTGAATTTGAAGATGAAGGACTCTGGATATGCCTCAACCCACATCACGGAATTTTGCTCCCTTATGACAAAAGTCTCTGGATGGGGGGATAGAGCCTTCTACTTCCATTTTTGCCAAAGCCTCCCTGCCCAACTTCTGGATCAATTAGCCGGCTATGATGGTTCTTTAGACACCCTTCAAGACCTTATGGATGTAGTTTTGGATTACAATACAAGGTACCACAAAGAAGTCAAGGAGAAGTCTTCCCACTCAAGCCACCCTAAACAGCAAAATTCCTCTCAATCCCAACCCCATTCTTCCCAGTCTGAAAAGAGCAAAGGTAAGGCCAAGAAGAAAGACAAATCTGCAAAGAAACAATCCTCTCAAACCAAACCTACCTTGGACTTAGGTCCTGATGGCAAGCTCAAGGCTGAAGAAAAGGCAAGAAGGGAGAAGGAGGGACTATGTATGTATTGTGCAGGGAAGCACAGGACGGACAACTGTAAAAAGAAGCCTGTCTCCAACACCAACTCTTCCGCTAACCATAAGCCAAAAAAAAAATTAGGTGGTTTCCCTGTTGTACTCCAGGATTACCACCCTACTGACGTTAGGGTACAAAAGATACAAAAAGACTACTCTGACCAACTTTCCAAAGGCTTACGTTTTATTCTTTTTCACAAGGACTTGAGTTTTAGTGTTTTGATTGATTCAGGTGCTACTCAATCTGTAATGGCTAATACCATGGTTCTAAAGTTTTCATTTCAGCCCATACCTCTGGGCAAACCTATTCCTCTTTTCAATTTCAGTCCAAACGAGTCACCCTCTCAACTAATCTCCCACAAGGCAACTTGGGTGGTCTCTCTTCCTTCTTTTCCTAGCTTTGAATTGGAATTCCTCCTTGTCGACGCACCATTATCAGAAGACCTCATCCTGGGAATTGACTTCCTTCACCACTGGAATCCTGAAGTAAACTGGAGAATGGGGCTGATCACCCCAAGACACCAACTTGCTGACAATTTTTCCTCCCAATCCGTTGAACTCAACATGGCCAACCTACCTACAACCGGTCCCTCTCCCACTCTTCCTCTGGCACTGCAGTCCATTGCACTCCCCTTCACTTCAGAACCCTTGCATCCTCAACACCCCATCCAATTCCATCGAGTTCAACGGTTTCTCACCTTTCTTGGATATTCACTGATCCCTTGACCATTCCTCTGGAGGAGGAACCTAGGGATTCATCCTTGCATATCATGCAATTGTTTACCTTTTCTAACATTTCCATTACTCCCCATAAGAACGCTTCAGCTGACTGGGACGAGTTTGACATTGACGAAGATCCTGAAGAAATAGAAACTGTGTTGTAAAACGTTCCTGCTGATTACCATTCTTTTCTAGATGTTTTCTCCAAGGTTAAAGCAGATCAAATCCCTCCTCACCGCGCTTACAATCACCACATCGAACTGGAAGGCCCACTCCCTCCAGTTGGGCCCATCTTTTCCCTATCCCAAGGCAAAAAGGCAACCCTACAAGCCTACATAGCAGAGAATGTAGAGAAAGGTTTCATCCGCTCCAGAACTTCAAGCACTGGAGCACCTGTCCTTTTTGTTAAAAAGAAGGATGGGAGTTTGCAGTTGTGTTTTGACTACCGCAAACTTAACGCTGTCACCAGGAAGAACCGTTACCCGCTTCCTCCAATGACTTTTGTACTGACTGTCTTCTCAGATTCTTCCATCTTCACCAAAATCAACCTCAGAGGCGCCTACAATCTATTGCGCATCAAGGAAGGAGATGAACACCTAACAGCATTCAGATCTCAGTTTGGAAGCTATGAATACCTGGTCATGCCTTTTGGACTGACCAACGCTCCAGCTTCTTTCTAAAATCTTATAAATGACATCCTTGCTGATCTCCTCACAATTTATGTGGTGGTTTACCATGACGATATCCTCATTTTCTCAAAAAACTTACAGGAACACATCCCTCATGTGTGTGAAGTACTGGTCCGGCTCAGGAAACACAAGTTATATGCAAAAGCAACCAAATGCAACTTCCATGCACCCTCTGTGGACCCTCTGGGCTATGTGGTTTCAGGGGATGGAATCTTTATGGAAAACAACAAAGTCAAGACCATCCTTACCTGGCCTACTCCTACAAACAGAAAGGCTTTGCAATCTTTCCTTGGGTTTGCTAACTTCTATCGCAGGTTCATAAAGAACTACTCCAAACAGGTCTCCCACCTCACCTCTATTGCTTGAAACAGCTCCCCTTTCAACCTCACTCCTGAAGCCTTGCAACAATTTGAAAACATCAAGCAAGCCTTTACCAAAGCTCCAGTCCTTCGCCATTTTGATCACCTCCTGAGAACCTATGTTGAGACTGAAGCCAGTGACTATTCCCTGGGTGCAGTCCTGCACCAAGTTACTGCTGATAACACTAAACACCCTATTGCTTTTGACAGCAGGAAAATGTCCAGTGCTGAACTCAACTATGAAATACATGACAAAGAGCTCCTTGCTATTTTTTTGCCCTGCAGCAATGGAGGTCCTACCTCTTGAGCATTACTGACCCCTTTGAAGTGCTAACTGATCATTCCTCTTTGAAGTATTTTATGTCTTCCAAGGCCCTTACTAGAAGACAGGCCTGTTGGGCAGAATTCCTCTCTGAATTCAATTTTCTGATCACTTACAGACCTGGCAAACTTTCAACCATCCCAGATATTCTGTCATGTTGGGACAATGTGTATCCAGCGGGGGGAACGCCATATTCTGAAAAGAATCCTGGGAATGTTCAACAGCTTCTAAAACAAAATGAAGTTGAAACTTCCAAACTCTTCTTGCTTTCTGCTAATAAACTTGACAATCAACTGAGTGAATTGACCTCTGGTCAACAAGCTGACAAGTTATTTCAGGAAATCATTAAAAGATTGAATAAGAATGAAGAAGTAACAGATTACTCCTTAGACCCCTTTAGTGGCTTACTCCTGTTTCAGGGTAAAGTGGTCATACCTAACCAAGCTAACCACCTTAAACAAAAAATACTCTATCAAAGACATGATTCTCCTCTTGCAGGTCACCCTGGCCAACAGAAGACTCTCAACCTCATCAAGAGATCTTTCTCCTGGAATGGAATGTCAAAGTATGTCAAGAACTATGTTTCAGCCTGCTATCTTTGCAACAGGAACAAGGCAAGGCAAGAAAAGAAACTAGGACTTCTCAAACCTCTTCCAATTCCTGATAGCCCTTGGACCTCACTCTCCATGGACTTTATCTCTCAACTCCCTCTCTCCAATGGATTTGATTCTATCCTTGTTGTGGTGGACCGTTTCTCTAAGATGGCCCTCTTCATTAAAACAACTGGTACACTAACTGCAGTAGAACTTGCTAACCTCTTCATCAGTCATGTCTTCTCCAAACATGGCCTACCTGCTGACATCATAAGTGACCGAGGCTCCCTATTTTTTTTCTTCTTTCTGGAATACACTTTGTGAAAAATTACAGATCCAAAGGAACCTCTCCACAGCCTACCATCCCAAAACAGATGGTCAAACTGAAAGAGTCAACCAAGTACTAGAACAATACCTCAGAATGTATATAAGTTATCATCAGGACGACTGGGACACTTGGCTCCCTTTGGCATAATTCTCTTATAACAACAGTGTCCATACTTCTACCCAGCAATCACCCTTCTTTACCCTCTATGGAAGTCACCCAAGTTTTGACTTCCTGCATGTGTTGGACAACCAACCTGCCAGTCACTACCTGGCCCAGATTCAGAAGAACAAGATCCAACTAAAGAAAGAATTAAAAGAGTCTATGGATAAGTATAAGTACTATTCTGACCTTAATAGAAAAGACATTCCAAAGGGTATTGCTCCTGGGAATAAAGTTTGGTTATCTGCAAAGAATATCAATACTAACAGACCTTCCAAGAAGCTCTCTGAGCGTTGGTTGGGTCCTTTTCTCATTATCAAATTTATAGGATCTCATGCTTTCAAACTCCAACTCCCTGATCAATGGTCTTCCATCCACCCCGTCTTCCACGCTTCCCTTCTCAAACCCTACTCCTCAGACCCAGACTCTCCTAATCATCATCCACCCCCAGAACCAGTGGAAATTGATGGCCAGGAAGAGTGGGAAGTGTCTCAAATCTTGGGATCCAAGATTAGACGTGGCAAACTCCTCCATTTAGTTGAATGGAAAGGTTTTTTAGAAGACTCTGAAAGAACCTCATGGGAACCAGTAGCCAATCTCACCAACTGTTCAGCCCTTCTCCACAACTTCCACTCACTATATCCTTCCAAACCCAAACCCTCATAATTGCCACTCTGTCTCCCCAATCAACTCCATCCTTTTCCTTTTTTGTTCTCCATAACTAAAAAATTCACTCCCACTCTCCCAAAACAATAAACCAAATCAACCCTATTTTCATTTCATCCATCTGCATAAAGAAAAGTAAAAGAAAACATAACAAAATTTCTATCTACCACTCCCTTTCAATCTTATCAATTAAATCAGTAATTTTAGCTACCCAAACACTATCCAATTTGATCTTCCTTCCCTCATATTCCTCCTTATCTTTAGCAGTAGCTCCCAACTCATATGTTACACAAGAAAAAGATAAAAAATCCTCTAGCTCTGCCAACACTTCCTTTTTTGCCTCCTTCTTCTCCTGCTTCTTCTCCACTCCTTCCCCATTATTCAAACTCCAGCCAAAAATAGCATTGCTCCTGGAATCCTTTGAAAACCTCCTAAGACGCCTTTCAATCTCCTTCAAGTCCCCCACTGGATCATCTTCAATAGCATCCATGGGTCCAACTACCTTCCCTCCAGAGAAAGCATAAAAGCCAATATCCCCCTGGGTCACCTTCCTATATCCATCGATCACTCCATCCTCAGTAAGTAACCTCCCAACCAACTCTCCAACAGACTGAGGGCAAGGGGAATCATCCTCCAATGCTATAACTTCCTTACCCTTTCCCTTTCCCTGCTCCACTCCACCTCCTTCTTGCTCCCTGTCTTCTGTTTCCTCTTCTTCTTCTTCCTCTTCTTCTTCTTCTTCTTCTTCTTCTTCTTCTTCATCATTGTCAGGCTCCCCAGGAGCATCTTCATCCTCTTCCTCCTCTCGCCCTGCTTTGACACCCTCTTTGACTTCAACTTTGACTTTGACAGAGATGGCGGCGGCATTCCCGGCGGGCGGCTCTCCGGTGATTCAAACCACCTTCAAACTTTGAGCTTTGACGTCCCTTCAATGCTTTGAAACCTCTAAAATCCCCTCTCTGCTACTTTGACCGTGCTTCAATTGGATCACCACCGCTTCAACCGTCCTTCTACGTGGCTCCATCACCTCGACCACATTGCGTCAAACTTCGACAGGTTTGACCCCGGCCCTTCAAACCTTGGCGTCTTCAATCTTCAATTCTCAAAATTTGACGGCACCAACCTTTGACCGCCAAGCTTCTACAGGTTTGACCCTCAATCGTCAAACTTCAACCAATTCAATTTGACCTTTTCAAACTTTGACCGGTTTGAAGGCTTTTTGGCTTGCTTTGACCGCTTTGACAATGGTTCAATTGGCTTTGACCGGGTTGGCCTGGCTTTGACAGAGGTTTGATTGGCCCCCTACGCCCTTGGAGTCCTCAATTGAACTAATGAAAGATGAGTAAGGGTTCCCCCAACGCACGTCCATTGCGTTTGAACTCGCTGCTGCCTTCTTCAACGTACCATCCAATGCCAGTTGCCCCTTCCTCCTCAACTCCATTCGGCGTTTCTCCATTCTCTTCACCTTCTCCTTCAGCGCCTCAACTAGAGTTTTACAACGACGGGCTGGAGTCAGCCCGCCTGAAAAACCTAAATCCAAAGAAACACTCACCATCCAAAGCCCCTACCCTTCTCTCCATGCCTAGCAACACGCTCAAATCGTCCGGCGCCTCCTTCACTTCAAAGTTGGGAGAAGACTCATCCCTCACCCAAACAATGGGTCCTAGAACCTTCCTTCCAGCATCGTGGACCCCAGAACAGGGCCTTTTGTAGCGTTGGCAATACTCGCACTTCCCAGACTTGGGAGTTATGCTGGTGATGCAAACCTTGTCGGTCTTGGCGCACCTGGAACATGAAGGGAAGTACTGGTTGACAGGGTAATAGCCGTTGGTAATTTCCATACTGAATGAGGGGGTGGATGATCTATTGTAAGATGAAAGCAATGGACAGGAACCAGGTGGTGATGGTGATGGATATGGTGAAGGGAACAACAGCATGGGCATGGTGAAGATCTCAACCTGCCTCTCACCTCTTCTTATGGGTATCAGGAGCTACCCCTTCCTCTTCTGGGGGGGTACTGTCATAACCACACTTCAACTAAGTCTCCTCAGCCTCACTCAGACCTCAGCCAATCTCAGTCCAGCTCAATCACACTCTACTGCTGAATATCCTGAAGTATCCCCCTGCACATCCTCCAGCCTTTAGGCAATCTCCCAGGCATACCCTCTACCTCTCTATGGCTTGGTGCATCCTCATCTCTCCTTCAACTCTATCTGGCATGAGAAGTACATACAGTAAACCCATAGTACATACTCCTGGCTGGACAACCCATACTCCAGTTCAGTACATGACTTTCCTGGACAGGCCCATTACTCAACCTGTCAATTTTCAACCTCCAACCCCATTGGTCAACATGTAATGCCATGGGCCTCCCAGCCCAGCACCAGTCATCCAATCCTCAAGGCATCCTCTCAGCTCTCACATATACTGGCCTCTCCTCTCCTCTTGGACTAATTCCCCCAAGTAATTAGTATACTACTTCTTATTGGTTAGTCCCTCATCCAATAGGTGTCATCTCAGCACAAGAAAGCCAACCAGCCTACCGTACTAATCTCACCTATCCCTCTGGTGTTACTCTTACAGGATTCCCTCACTACAAATCCTTCAGAGCCTTACTCCCGGATTCTCCTCCTCATTGCTGTCTTTACTCTACATCTCTTCTTCACATGAAATCAATCTCTTTATCTCTATCCTGAGTTCTTTGAGCAGTAGTGCCTGTGCCTTCAGCCCCTTGCACGCCAGGGGCAGTTGTGACATGTTGCCACAATGTCTTGCAAAGTTCCCAATCCATGCGGTAATCCTTGATTTCACATTTTTTCATGGGTTGGTCAAAAAGAAAAGTGAGAAACTGGAAAGGCTTCTCAAACCTCTGTGAAAGAAAGATGATATTTTTTGGCAAATTTAAATGCCTTCAAACTTACACTCAAAAAATTGAAAAAAAATTCCTCACATCTAAAATCTTGTCACATTTTTAATTTTTATTTTTTTCATTTTGGAAAATTGGAAGAGATAGAAACGTTCCAAATATGACAGTAAATTCAAATATATCTTTTTAATATTTTTAGTCATTCATTTTCCCACCAGAAAATAGGATTAGCATCAACAATAAGACTTTCTTTTGAATTTTTTTTCCTTATCTTTCCAAAGAGTTTTCCAAATTTTGAGCTTGCAGCTATTTAGTGGTCATTGAAAAGGGAAAAAAATTGTGTTATGTTTTTTTTGAGCTTTTCTTTTCCCAAAAAACTCATAATTAAAAAACACAAAAGTGGCATTTTTGGCTCTAAATCATTGAGTCAATAATTCAATAGAAGAAAAGAAATGTGAAAAATTCAGCAAAAAAAAAAACAATAATTCAATAAATGTCAATTTTTATTACTTTTTTTCTTGGGTTTTTATACCTTTTAGGAGGAAACAGAATCTTCAAACCAAGTTCCAAGTTTTCATGAATCAAATCTTCCCATTTTTGTGATTCCTTGCTAGCAAAAGCCTTCCAAAGGGGATCTAATTGGGGAGAAAAAAATATATTTGTGTTTCATTTGAAGTGAATTTCAAAACCATAAACTGAGTTTGTGCATAAAATAAATCAAAATAGTATCATGAATGGCTTCAAAACACACCCCAAAACAGACACTTCCTGTTAT
The DNA here is from genome assembly GCA_025617555.3 of Puccinia polysora. NCBI lineage: Eukaryota > Fungi > Basidiomycota > Pucciniomycetes > Pucciniales > Pucciniaceae > Puccinia > Puccinia polysora. The sequence continues at coordinate 12,445,793 of CM062634.1, read as the reverse complement.
TGTTGTAGGTGCATCAATTATTTTTAGGTAAATAATTGATTTTAGAAATACCCAAATATTATATTTGTGGCCTTTTCAATTCCCACTAAAAGAATGAAAGCTCCAAATTTGGAAAACTCTTTGGAAATATAAGGGGGAAAAAATTGAAAAGAATATCTCATTTTTGATGCTAATCCTATTTTCTGGCAGGAAAATGAATTACCAAAAATCTCAAAAAAAAATCTTTGAATTTTCTTTCATATTTCAAAACTTTCTGTCTCTTCAGATTTTCCAAAACAGTAATAATGAAAAAAAAACTTAAAAATTTGAAAAAGTTTGAGACATAAGGCGTTTTTTTTCAATTTTTGAGTGTAATTGTGAAGGCATTTAAATTTGCCAAAAAATCTCATCTTTCTTTTAAAGAGGTTTTAGATTCCTGTATAGGCACTCATATTTTTTTACCACCCTGCAAAACCATGTGAAATCAAGGATCACCGTGTGGATTGGGGATGTTACAAGACGTTGTGGCAATTTCAAAACTTTGAAAAATCAAGGATTGGGCGCCTGAAAAATATAAAATTCTCATTAAGTTTCTTTTTTTTTTTTTGAACATAATTTATAAAGTGAAATTTTGAAGCTTGAAACCATTAAAAAAAATTAATATAACACATATCTGAACCATATTTCTTAACAGTGGCAAAAAAAATTTTGCATCAAAAATAAGTACATAACTTAGCAACTCTTCCTGTTATGTAAAAATTTACAAATTGATTCCTGAATTAAATAAATCTGTGGCTTAAATCTTCTTATACCATCCAGGAATCAATTTGATGTTTGACTCCAAAACCTCAACAAAGTCAAAACAGGTTTTTTCACCATCCCAGGTGCTATGCCTGCTGGTGTGGTGCAGAAAGCCCATCTTAGACTAGATGTGGCACCTCTCCAAAGATTTAGGTAACCCTTCTGCATCTCCTCTCCACTGCATAGGCTTTTCTCTGTTTGTTTGTAAGCTTAAATTTGCAAAGAAAGTAGGAAAGAAACAGTAATCCTCCACAGGTCTCTTGTAGTAATTCTGATAAGCTTTTGCAAGAGATTCTTGAGATCTTCACTGAAAATCTAGATTATCTTCTAATAAGTTTGATTCAAAACTAATAAACCCTTTTTTTCACTATGCTTTATGGCTCCTCATCCTCTCAAATTCACTCCCCTTTTATGTTAAATACACAAATAGAAAGCATGTTCCCTGAAATCCCTACTCCCATCTCCTCTCCAACAGTTTTCTGCAGTTATATGAAATTCCCCTGGAAATCTTTCCATTCCCTCAATACTCCAACAAACCTTTTGACTAATTTCCTCAGCCAAATTCAAACCTTCTCTGTTTTACATCTCTGGTGCTTTCTAACATGGCCTCTGGGGTAACCTCTTGCACAACCCTCTGTAATCACACACTGTCTTTCTGGTCCCTTGAATTCATCACATCCACCATCCCAACAATTTTCTTCCCAGCCTGGTCCTGCACCTTTGGATTATTTTTCATTCTCTCAAGCTCTATTTTATTGTTTTCTGCATTTGGGTAAAAGCATCCTGACACCAGGTCCAATGGCTCAGCTTCTGCATTTTTTAGTCCATGATTTCTGTTGTATTGTTAAATATCCGCTCTCTGAATTTGTCAAATCATGCAACACAATCTTATGGGATTTTTTTCCACACTTTTTTATTTTTTAAAAGATTTTACGCCTCCATAATTTCTGGTTGTGGTTCACTTCCTAGGTCTTGTTTAAAAAAAACCACCACACCAGCAGGTTCATCCATTTTTTTCATTGTGATTGGTATGGTGCTTGATTCTGCATTTGGCACACTTGGCAACCTCCCAACACCATTTAAAAAAGTGGTCCATTTTTAAGCACTGGTAGCAATGGGGGGAGGAGGGCTGGTTTTCACTTCTTGGTTCTGTGAAAATTTTAAATCAGGAAGATTCAAGAATTTTTTTGGGTAAAAATAATGGAAAAGACTAATATATTCCAAGATATTCTCTGGTCTGGAAATTATCTTCTTCTGTCTTCTTCTCTGCACCTAATCCAAGCACTATTCTTTCTTCCAAGCTCTGCAACCAGTTCTCTGAACTAGGTACTGATGAAACTAATTTTAAAATTGTAATAGGCTTGAAAATAGAATACACTCCTGCAATTGGTTGACTAGTAATTACTTATCTTTTGTTGTATCTCTTTGGTAAATTTATATGATATTATCCTCACCCATAATCCTATCTGCACCCTAGACCTTATATACATGCTCTATAATCAAAAAATTCAACACAGAAAACAGAAAGTCCCTCTGTTGACTCTTGCTACCTTTGCAGTTTACTATGCCCAATCCCTGTCATGATCCTCCTAGCCCCAATCCATCCACATTTACTATTCATTTGATTGCTTGAGATCTCCAATGATATAATAGACAATCTGCCTTTTCATGCCTCCTTGGTGGATCCGCTTTGATCTTCTGTATTCTGGACTCCTCAAATTTTCCCTAATCTTCCATCCCAATGATCCCCTTCACAATCAATGATCTTTACCATACCCCATAGTGGGTTTTTCATCCCCTAAGCCTGTTTTCTAATTGCATGCTCAATGCACATCCTTTAGCTCTTCTTTTCAATATCCATAAACCTGCTTTTCCATATGCATATCTCCACTTCTCAAAATCTAATCCCATAGCCCATCCAGAACTAGGAATTCACTTTGTGTTTCCCTGTTTTCCAACCAATAGCACTCCTCTATTTTCAAAGTTTCAGATAATTCCTATCTGTGTTTCTGCAATGATTTTCCCACCCTTGGCGTAGAGCTATGCTTTTTTTGTTGGAAATGCTTTTTGAATTTTCAAACCTGCAGATTCTTAGATATCAGCACTAAAATTAAATTACTTTTTCATCTGCTTCCCCCGGGTTGCTTATGTTTCACTGCTGAGACTATGTGTTTATATAGCCACCAAAAAATTTGATCCTCATCAACAGGTCTTTGTCAGTCAACAACATCACAATGATGCCAGCCTTCTTTCAAATCTTTTTGGGGCCCATTCCATTGAATCCATTGAATGAAAAAATTTATTGGAGGCCTTTGAGCTGTTTTCCAGAGCCAGAATAACCAAATCAGTCCTGTTGGTGAAATAAAAAGTTGGGGGCATACTGTATACCATGGCTGAGTCAGTGATTGGAAAAGCATCCAAGCCCAGATGAACCTTTTTGGACCATAGATGTTTTTTATCTAGCAGGAGTTGTTGATGAGATGATTTTTTGGTAAAAAAGGAGACATTTCTGGATGGGAGGAGCTCCCCCTCCATGTTAATCATCTCTCCATCAACCTTTTCATCCAGCTTGAGAAGATTCTTGTTGGAATGTTGCAACTGGGTCAACAAGGGGACATCCTTGAGGTTATCCTTTGCTGGGTTGGAGTGTATGATCATTCTCTTAGGCTTGAGGCTGACTAAGGCTGTTTTGTAGGGGGAGGGGGGGTCATTCTTGGGGCATTGGGGCCAGTGTTCAATAAAGTGGCCCTGGAAGCAGCAGCTTCAAAGGAATTGGAGATGGGAAGAGAGGGTGGTCTCAAGTTTACCAGGGACAGCTGTTCTTGTATATTTAAAAAATGGTTGGGGCATGGTGGCCATCTGTAAGGTGAGTTGGCTGATGGTGAGATAAATTTGCTTCCTTGAATGTTTAGCCTTGGAGGAAAAAACATATGATGGTCTGGAGTATGAGGGTGTTGATGGTGATTGAACTGTCTCCATTGAAATTTAAGCCATTGCCCATAAGCTCTTTGGGTAGTTCCTGAAGGCCAAAGGAGGGGTGGAAACCTCCAGGGGCTTTTGAGGAGCCATGAGGTCAGCTTCTTCAACAATATCCATGGGTGGGGCATGAAAGGCAGGGTCAGGGGGGTGGGGGTTAGGTGGCATGTCCTGAAAAGAAGGGCAAAAGAAGGGGTTAAGGCTTGCTATTCCAGCAAGGAAAGGGGAGGGAGGAAGGGCTTGCTATCCCAGCAGGGGGGGGTGATGAATTTTGAGAATTTTTCAGAGAAAAGGGTGTTGATGTAATGGTCCTGGATAGTAGAATTGATCTCACAGATATTCCATCTTAATCAAATCACAAGCTATCCTAATCATTATTTAATGACACTAATTAGTGTACCATTCCTTTTGGTGCTCCATTCAGCTATGCATGTATCTTCTAGCTGCCCCACTTTATTAATAGTTGCCATTCATATCATTTTTGAGTCACATGCAAATAGCACACTCCCTTTGTACAAATTTGATGAGTATTCCCATGGTTCATGCATTCTCTCCTGATCTATGCTTTCCCCTTACAACTCATGTATTGATGTTCCCTTTGTCTGACTATAACAGAGTCAAAAAAATTTTTTTTCTTTGTTTGCTCCTGAGAAATCAATTATTACAAATTCTGAGCTTTTGAAATTCCACCCCAATAGTGATTGCTTTTTGAAATTCCACCCTTCTGTTCCCCTCCACCACAATGGGATTGGTTTTAGCTCAATCTCAGCCTAACCACCTGAGTATTCCCTTCTAGACATTTTGCTTGCTTCCTCAAGCTACCTCAAAGCATTTCTCTTCTTCCACAAGGCTATTCAATCAATTTCCTTTTTTTTAGTGTGCATCCTCAAATCCTGTAAAACATTTTCTGGTAAACGATGGATTAATGATGAAAGCAAGGTTAAAAGTCTAAGTTTAATAATGGATAGAAATGCAAGTGATATGGAGATTAGGTGCAGAATTTATGGCACTATAGTCATAGATAAACTGAAAGATTCAAAGATTTTTTGCAAATTTCAATCAAGCTACCAGAAATGGTTGATCCCTTCCTTAACACCAAAAGTGGTAGGGAAAATTCTCTGAGTTTTTTGAGTTCTTCTGGATGTCATGCTTTTGGGTTAAAAGTAGATACTGGGGTGAGGATCCATGTCTCAATGTTGTCTTCAAACAATTTCCTTAAGTTTGAAGCATGACAGTAACTGGGTGGCTTTGATTTAGATGATTTGGAAAAGGTTAATATCTTTCATGATGATTCCTCCCCATACCTTCACCCCAATTTAAAAATTGAGATAGGCCTCTTAGAGATAGAGGTGTTGGCCACTAATATCAAATCAATCAAATTAATAGATGGAAATCAGCTTAGAAAAACATTGATTTTGACCAACAGATCAGCTCACCCATGAAAGGGATTGAGGTTGGCAGCAAACCAATATATGGCCAACATGCACCCAAAAAGCCCAATTAGGAAAGATAGGGATTTCCTTGAATTTGGAATAAAAGGCCATGGGTTTAATTCTAGGAATGAAACTGGGTTATCAACCAGTCAAAGGGGGGTAAAAAGCTTCAAATTGACAAGCCTGTTGGATTTTCAGACCAATCTTTGTGGGATAATGGCATCCCATGCCCCCAAAAAACCAAAAATAGCCTCTAAATTTCTCTACTAACCTTGATGAATTCACCCTTCCCCCCTCCCCAAAAAAAAACCTGACATGAATTTTAGATGGTGTCCCAGTCAAGCACCTTTGGGGGTATTAAAGGCAAAAGATCTTACAAAAAACTATTGTACTGAGCAGATGCAGCCAGTTTTCAAAAAAGACCAGCATGCCAACCAAACATGAAAAAAAAGGAAAGCTCCCAAGAAAGAACAGACTTTTCCTGTTGAGTTTGGACTAACTGGAATTCTTCATCAACTCTGGTCCCATCATTTATGAATTGACCAATATGTCTTTAGGTTTGATCAAATCATCTTCCCCCCCTGCATATGTGAGACATGCAACATCACAGAACATGGTTGACCAGTTCATAAGCGCCTTTGGGAAGAAGGGAGAGGGATGGATGAGATTCTGAACAATTTGAAAAGTTTGGAAATCAGGATCTCAAGCCATCCTAGCTCTTCAACCACCCAAGCTCCTACATATGTACATACATAAAAACGTCATCTGAATTTCAATTGGTTGCTTGATTCAGGAGGCCAGGGAATGGATCAGGAGAAGCAGATCTTAATGAAGCAATGGATTCAACAAAAATCCTTCAAATCAAATCCATTACCCACAATGATCAGATTTGGAATTGCAAATCATGCCAGAGGACATCTATAAATATAAAAAGATTGGTTTTTTTAGGGTTGACAAATACCAACTTTGGCCTCCTTGGGAAACCTCCCTCAAAAACCAATTTAATAGCCGGTTCTGTTGTGCAAAAAAGAGGTGTGAACTTCCCTAAACTGTCCTCAAGTTTGGAAGTTATGGTCCTAGTTTCTGTAAGGATAAGGATGCACCCGTTTAAAGAGAGAGAGAGAGGGAGATGAATTTCCTTCCTTCCCTTTCATTTCCATGCCGTCTGATTTGATCAGATGATGAGATTCCCAAGCTGGGTTTGAGAGTGCGGACTTTATGCTCACACTCTCAACCCTAACCTAAGTACAAGTGCAATGACAGCCCAACAACAAATAGAAAAAAAAACCTAAAAACCAGAACCCTAGACTAACCCTAACCCTTTCCCATACCGCTACCACCCTCCAGCCTGCCTACTGTTACACACACCTGTTTTTTCCTTCTCATGAAACAGCCCTTGGCTGGGCCCTACTTGGAGCCCCCTGCATTTTCTGTATCTAGCTGGAGCACCATGTGATTTCCTGCCCCGCGGGCCGGCCCGCCCTAACCCTTTCCCATACCGCAACCACCCTCCAACCCACCTACCATTACACACACCCGTTTTGTCCTTCTCATGATGCAACCCTCCGCCACGCCCTACTTGGAGCCCCTGTGTTGTCTGTATCCACCTGGTGCACCGCGTGATTTCCTGTCCTTTGGGCCAGCCTGTTGTGGAATTCAGAAGAGGACTTCTCCTTTAATGGTTCCCAAGTTTGGAAGTTATTCATCCCTTGTGTCTATAAACCCTGAGTGCAACTTTTCACCCTTTGACTGATAGATAGAGAATTGAGAGTAAAGATCCTTCCAAAACCTATGAAAACCCAATGTGATCCTCCATGATTGAATGATCTCCTCCTCCTCCCACCATCCAGGTTGAGGGTGCAGTTTAAGTAACCTCCCCCTCAGCCCTAACCTAATTACAACCAGAAAAAAGCAAGAATAATGAAATACAACCTCTAAGCACAGAAATCTAGCCCTAAGTCTATCCTTCCCATCCCATAATCCACATCTGCCCAACATGCCATTCCAGATATCCAAGATATATCTGTGCAATCCGCGCGCAATCTTTCCAATCCAATCCAATCCATCCTGCGTCTCCAGATGCTGAGCCTGCAGTGCAACTTGCTGTGGCAAAGCCGCACTCATTGCTGAGCGCGCTACCCCTGCTGAGCCTGCCGCTACTTCTGAGCGCGCAGCACGCAGCCAATTCCAACTTGCGTCTATAAAAGACCACCACACTTTGCTTGTGTGCGCCCTCCCCGCTCCTATATCCCTGATTGCCCCACTGTACCTTTCCAAACTAGCTGCCTGCAAACCTGGTTGGGATGACTCCATTCTTGGGTCTCCAATGTCTGAGCGGCCCCCAACCCCCCACACCCAGTTAAGCCCAACCCACGCCCAGTATGCTGAGCCTGACCTACCAAATGCTGAGCATGCCAACCACGGCACGGTTCCCAATCCAAGGATATATAACAACATCACACCATTCTCTGCAATCTTAGGGTGCACCTCTTGCATCCAGTTCAGTCCTCTTTTTTCATTTTTTTGGTCCACTTTTTTTTCAGCTGCTTTTTTTTCTGTCCACTTTTTTTTTCTTTGTCCACTTTTTTTTTTCTCTGTCCACTTTTTTTTTCTCTGTCTACTTGTTTTTCCAGGCCGCTTTTTTCAAATAGTGTGTGTACATAGATTTTAAGGTTTGATAATTTTTAACTGCTGTGTTTGGGTTTTTGCAATGTATGTACATATGTAAGGTTTTTGTTTATTTCTTTTAAATACTTTTCAACTACCTCTTTGTATGTATGTATTAGTTTTATGTATATATTGGTTTTCTTTTTTACTATCACACACATACAGGGCCAAAAAATGTAACAAGGACACAAGGACTGTAACATAGGACATTTAACAGAGTAAATTGATTGTAATAAACACTAATTCCTCATGTAGTTAAAGCTTTTTTTTGGTTGATTTTCTTTTGTACTATTACACACATGCAGGGCCAACAAATGTAACAACAACATGAGGACTGTAACAGAGGAGATTGAAAACACATTTAATAAACACTAATTTCTCATTTAGTTCAAGCTTTTTTTTGGAAAATTGATCATTTATATAAACCTCCTTCCATCCCACCTTCATTTGATATACTTCCCCCCCAACCCAGAAATTAACAAACTTCAGTTTTTCACTTATAAATTTCACAAGTCTTTGTCACTTCCAAAATTCATTACATAGAAGAATTCCGTCCTCTCCTTACTTTGTGTTTCCAAATTTGCTACATGTTGTTTACAATTGGGGGTTAGAGCAGTCATCTCATGTATATAAAACGCCAGAATGGAACTACCATTTCACCATGGAGGAATCATACAAACTTCCTCATTGGTAATTACTGGGTTTTTCCTTACAATCCTTACCTTTTAAGAAAGTACCAATTCCCTGCATCAATATTAAAATATGTTCAGGTATAGGTTTAATGTTCATCTTCCTGACCATCAACAGGTTCTTTTGATTCAGTTGAAGCCCTGGATGAAGTCATTCAAAGATTAACCCAAGGAACAACTATGCTCACATAATAGTTCAAAATAATCCAATTAATGGTTTTGCAAGGAGAATCAAATAACCTGAATTTCTGCAATACTTCACATTACATTCACTCAGAATAGAAGAAAGGTACTGTCAGGGTAGTTGTTTCATTTTTATAATTTATACTTTTCTTCCTTCAGATTTAGAAAGGTGGTTTCTTAGGTTGTTTTTGAATAATTCTGTTGGTGATACTCCATTTGAAAACCTAAAGCAATTCAATAGAATTGCTTATCCAACTTTCAGAGAGGCAGATTTGGCCATGGGCGTACCTGAGGTTTATCATCATTTCAAAAAAACAAATTCAAGAAGCCAATGATGATATTCACCCTTTCAAACTGAGGAAGTTGTTCAGAATGCCATTGGCACTTTTTCAGCCAGAAAACTGACTTTTAGTATGAAATTCTTACTTCAGTTTCACAGTGGAAGATTTAATTCACTCTGGGATGAAAGATCCAAGACTTCTCACAAATGAAATATTAAAATCAATCACCACAATTATATTTCAAACATGTGGAAAAACTATTGAATAAGGTTTTCCAGATTTTCCAACATTTGATTAAACAATGGAGGTTAAAAAATTCTACAGGGACTGGATCTTTTCTGAAGAAAAAAATCCTGCTATAAATCAATCAGATTGGAAAAAGATATATGTTTTTGATAGTCAAAAGAAGAATATTAATTCATGCATTCAATTACTCTCAAACCTCTTCATTATTTATTCATGGCCTGGTGGGTCAGTAAAAAACTTTTTGTATGTGCTAGAAATTGAATAGTAGCTGTGAATCTACCAAATGGAAGAACAACTCATCTCACCTTTGGAACTCCCTTGGAGATCAAAACAATGCTTCAAAAATATCAAAGCATTCCAATAAGGATTAATATCTCAAAAAAGAATCTTTGATAATCTGTGATGAAGCACCTATGAATCATATGCATGCTCTTTAGTTTCCTGACACACTACTTCAAGATGTAATGGATTCTATTCTACCTTTTAAGGGAAAGTTAATTGTTCTTGGTGGTGTTCAGGAAATTTTTTTCTTTTTTTAAAAAGTTGAAACATCCTCAATTAGTTGATGAAAATTTGTAAAATTCTACATGCTGGTGGTATTTCCAAATTTTGAACCTTGATTCAAATTTGTGTGTGGAAGGTTATCCATATCTTCAAAATTCTCCAATTTCTGTTGGGGATTGTCTCAATTTTATAAAATTTTCAAATAGAATACTTCTCCCTTAGCACAAAATTATCCATGAAAATAAGGAATATCATTCTTGAGAAAGATTAATCAATATTTTTTTCCCAAAATTAAAAAACCACTACCTTGGTACCAGTTACCTAATTGATTTTGTTATTCTATGTTTCAAAAATACTAAAGTTGGTCTTTGAAATTGAAATTGATTTATTGTGGTCAGATTGGGAACAGAGGTGATATTTGCCAAGGTAGGTACAGGTGATTGATTCCTTAGGAAGAGTGATGGCAATTCTATGGGTAACCTTGATTTCTGACCCAGATGAATTTTTTCTACCTTTCAAAATTATTTTAAAACAGTTCCCATTCAATTAGGAATTCTCATTCAAAAATAACAAACCAAAATTTTATAAAATTTCAAATTTTAGTCTTTATATTCAAGATCCAGTGCCCTCCCATGGTTAGTTATATTTTAAATTTTCAAGATGTGGATCTGGAAATTTTACAAAGGACATGGTTGCAACCTGGAAAAAAGATTTCATTTCAAACTGAAAACATTTTTTATCATAAGGTCTTCAATGCCATCCATCACTGAAATTAAACACTGAGATTTCAATGATATGTATGATTTGGTTTAATTGCTTACCTGTTGAAATACTTGAGGAACATGTTCATTTCCTTTTTTTTCTAACCCATTCCCCAGATTTGCCACATTTGAATATTTTTTCAAATCAATTTTTTTATTAAATCCATTAACCAAATTTGGGGGCAATACACTACAGCCAATTTGTTTCATCCATTCCCTAGATTTCCAATTTGATTGAGGTCATAATAGGGCGTATCAGAGTTAAGCAAACCCACCATTTTTTGATGGCGGGTTTCAAACCAAATCTGCCATTTCAAACCCGCCATTAAAAATCAAAAAAAAACCCACTTATTTCACATCAGATGTGTCAAAGTTACCTGAGAATAAATTGGTTTTTTCAAATAAATTATATAAAGGCCTTCAAAAGCTCAACCACACTTCATCCCACAGCATCAACCCTGGTTTCATCCTCCAAAATTATCAGAACACTTCATCACTCTCATTGCTTCATTGCTATCCTCATCACTTCATCACTCTCATTGCTTCAGCGCCATCCTCATCACTTCATCCCTCTTATTGCTTCATTGCTATCCTCATCACTTCATCACATCATCACTCTCATTGCTTCATCACATCATCACTCTCATTGCTTCATCACTTCATCACTCTCACCTTGCTTTATCACTGTCATCACTTTATTTCTTTCATCCCATCCATCCTCTCATTGCTTCTACACTTCATCACTTCATCCCCCCTTTCATCACATCCTAACTGTCATAGCTTTATTGCTTCATCACTTCATCCCACTTACTCTTTTCAAATGGCCCCTCAGTAACACTCCCCCCTCAAGTCCACTCAACCAAAGAAAACATCCACCAGGAACACAAGATCCAACAATCCTCCCCCATCAGATTCCAAAGGCTAAAGTCAGCTCAAGAGAGCTGATCACATCATCCTGGTAATCTGGCTCATAATTCCATCCAACTAAAATGCTTGCTTTGTATCCAACAATGAAACACAAGTTAGCCAACCTCCTTCCTCTAATTTTAATGGTTATCTCCTGATGGCCAATGAGCTCAAGAATAAAATCAAAGCTGGGCTGGATCTTTCATCAAAACAGATGCGGGAGCAATTCAAGAACTATCAAGCCAAGTACAAAAAAGCCCACTCAATTTCAATCTCCACCGTCTTTGGTATCACCAACTCTGATAAAGCAAAGGGAATCAACTCAGAGGTTGATAATTTGGACTCCATATGTCCTTGTTAGGTTCAAATTGATGAAATCTTTGGAAAGAATGCCCAAATCACCCCTTTAGCCGCTTTTGATGCCCAACAATCAGATTCACTTGATGCTGAGGACCTGGCTGTGGATGCTCAACCTGACAATGATGATCCTGATGAAACCTATGAGTGGCCCTAATCTGATTTGGAGGAGGAAATTCCAACAGAATTAGCTCTAATCACATCTAAATCAGCATTGATAAACAATTTAAACACTTCCTTGGACCCCTCACTTCCTTCTTTGGATTGCTCTTGTCTTGGGGTGGAAGAAATTAAAAACTTGGCCAATGAGGAGCAAGTTATTCCTTTATTGCCACTGCAATCAACATCTGCTCAAGATAGCACCCAATTTCTTTTCTCTTCTGTCTGGTTAATCCTGACTGATTTATATTGTAAAATAACCGCCTCATCCATTCCTGATTGGCCAAAAACTCAAGCCAATGGGGCCTCCCACTTCCCCTTCAAATGAGAGTGACAACACTCCCACAAAAACCTCCTCTGCAAAGGGAAAGCAAAAGGATTCCAATTCCATCAACCTCAACCCTCATAGCCCTCAAAAGCAGAGAAACACTTCAAATTTTTCTGGCTTTGAGGATATCATGGAGAAGCAAGATTCAATTAAGTTCATTGGATGATTTGACTTGCTTCCAAAATCAAGCTAATTCCTATCCCCCCCCCAAAAAAACATTGAAATAAAAAATCAAATCCAAAAACTTCAATTTGAAAAGGAGAAGTGGGATATGGATTTCCAAAAGTAGAAAGATGAGATTTTGGCTCATCAACACAAGTTGGATTCTGAGTGGCAAATCAAACAGGCCAAGCTAAAGTTTCAAAAAGAGGAAAAGGAGAAGGATCAAGAGCAAGACCAACTTGAAAAGAGGAGGGAAAGGCTAGCCACAGAAAAAAAAGATAGGTTATTGGTAGCCATGGCATGTATTGGTAGCAGTAGGACTGTGGATGCATCAAAGTAAATCACTCAATTTCTTGGTTTGTAAATATATTTACTTTGATAAAAATTTCAAAAATAAAAACAAAAAAAATTATTGAAACAATGTTTGAGATTATTTTTCACACCACCAATGAACAAATCTTTTTTATTTTTATTTATGTTTTTTTCCTAAGCTATATTTTGCCACTGGCCAATTCCTTGATAGTTTTCTGTTTTTTTCTATTGATTTGAATGGACATGGCCATCCTAGTATGGGTGGCAGTATCCACTGCAGTACAATTACAGTTTTTGTACTTGTTTGCTTCCCAAACCATTTTCACAATATCCTTTTTTTGAAATAAATCCCAAAACTCAAGTCTGGGAACACAAATTGGCCATTGGATACTTGATATTAATCCTTGTGGTTGATAAGTTTTCCATTCAATTTTTTGGTTGGGACCACCAGTAAAAAGGAATAGTCAGAGAAATCACCTTGGTAAATATGGGGTGAGTTGTAGAAGGTGATGTGAGTTGAGCAGTCAAAAACAGTAAGGCCAGATCCAAATTACAATGAGGAGAAGGAAGGGATGTTGTTGTCCATCATAGCTTCATGGTTGGAGTCAAATGCAATTTTGGCTAATTTTTGAAACATTTGGCCCAATACTTGAGAGACCTTGTCAGACCTAAGGTTCAAAAAATAATAATCTTTAGGGGAGGATTTGACAGCATATTTCTTCAAATATTGTCCAAATAGTTCAGAAGGGTCCATTGATTTTTGACATTCAATGTCCCACATTTTCCCACCTCAAGATCTTGAGGGACCAACAATGTTGACAAATTTTTTGGATTGTTGAAGGAATTTTGTTACTGAGTTGATTTCCTTCTTCTCTTTCTCAGAGAGTTCATTCAAAGGGATAAATTCAATGATTGCAACCATAGCCTCATGATACAATTGATCTTGAACATATACTTTTCCAGAGCTGAAGAAATGGGATGATTTGATCTTCTGTTTGGCCTGTTCCAACTCTTCAGGGGTGGGTTTTTGACTTTTCATGACAATGTACGGATAAAGGTTCAAGGAAAGTAGTTTGCGGGAAGACCAAACAACCTTTTCATTAATTTTTTCCTCAGTCACTTCCAATGCAATTTCAGAATTCCGTATTTGAGCCCTCCTTCTCTGGCAAGCCCTTTTCTTCCCACTTTTCTGTATGTTTTTCAAACTATCTCCTTCCATCTTTTTCCCTTGAAATCATTGTGGAATTCAGAAGAGGAATTCTCCTTTAATAGTTCCAAGTTTGGAAGTTATTGGTCCCTTGCGTCTGTAAACCCTGAGTGCAACTGTTCACCCTTTGACTGACAGATAGAGAATTGAGAGTAAAGATCCTTCCAAAACCTACAACAACCAATGATCCTCTGTGATCCAATGCTCCATGATACCCGGGTTGAGGGTGCAACTTAAGTAACCTACCCCTCAACCATAACCTAAGTAAAACCAGAAACAAGTGAGAATAATGAAATAAAACCCCTAAGCACAGAACCCTAGCCTTCCCATCCCATAATCCGCAACCCATATCCCATGTCCCATATCCCATATCTATCCATATTACCCTCCTGCCATTACATCCACCCGGTTTGTCCTTCTCATGACACGGCCTTGCCCTGCGCCCAACCCGGATCCCCCTGTGCATGTCCGCATCTGCTTGACATGCCATTCCAGATATCCAAGATATATCCACGCAATCCGGATCTGCATCTTGCAAAGCGCAATCTGTCCAATCAAATCAAATCCATCCTGCGCCTCCAGATGCTGAGCCCTATTTGAATGCTAATGAGCCCACAGCAGGACTTGCTGCGGCAAAGCCGCACCAATTGCTGAGCGCGCAGCACGCAGCCTATTCTGACTTGCGTCTATAAAAGACCACCACATCCCCCCCCCCAACTTGAGTTCTTTCCCCAGAGATCCACCACTATCTCACCTGCCCCCACTATACCCCTGCTATACCACCTCCAACCACACCCCTTCATCAAACAATAGAAAGAAAAAAAAAGAAACTTGTCCAACACCCTTCACCAATCATGTCCTGCACCTACTGCTGCTGCAACGGCCTTTTGTGCTGCAGCCTTCCGGGCCGGCGTGCCTGTGTCCCGTGCCAAGCTGGAAACCGCCGCTTCTCCCTATTGGAGGGAATTCCGCGCAACCCCCCCCCCCCCCAAGGCTTCCCACGCAAGAGGACCCGTTGCGACTCCTTTGTGATCTCAAGCAAGAAGGAGATCTCAACAAATGAGTGGACCCTGCCCTGTTTGCCTTGCAATTGTCTGCGACGCGCCCTGCAAAATCCTCCATCATGTGAGAGCCAAGACTTGGGCTGGTCCTCCAAGGCGTCAGTATTTCCCAAACTTTGCAGCTTTCCAGAACGCCATGCATGAGTGAGCCGCACAGGTGCGGATGAATGTACCAGCAATGGACCCAAGGATTCAGAACTTTCTGGCTGCACCTCCTCCACCTCCACCACCTCTGTGTCCTCCCACTCCTCCAAGACCAACTCCTCCTCCAGCATCATCTCCACCATTGCCATTGCCATCACCCGCTCCCAGGTCATCACTGAAGCCCGCGCGCGTGTCGTCTCCCGTGGTGATCAAGTTGTCACCAGAACCCGCAGCCGCTAAAACTGCTCTGCCCGCAACTCCCAAGATCCCGGAGATCCCCCTGGTTCCAGCTCTCCCCTTGGAAAGGTTCAACATGGACAAACTCCTCTGGAAATTCCTATTGGTTCCTTACGCGCACACTTCCAATGCGCAACACAAGGTCCTGGCGGTGTGGAAAGAATAAAGGGTTTTCCCCCTATAATTGTCCCAAGGTTTGGAAGTTAACGGTTCCCTGCGTCTGAAAGGAGATGAGGATGCCCAAAGTCGCACTTAAAGGAGAAATAGAAATAAAGAAAAATAGAGAGAGAGTGAAATTGCCAATCCTTCAATGCTAAGAACTTTCCACCTGGATGTGTATCCGGTATGAGTTCCTTTAATCTCTTGGTGAGATGATTGATCCAATCCAATGATATGATAGTCTGATTCAATGCCCCCCCCTCCTAACCCGGAGTTGAGAGTGAGGATAAGTCCTCCCTCTCAACCCTAACCTAAGTACAAGCGCAAATAACAGTATGACAAAGAAACAGAAAACAATCCCAAAACAGAAACCCTATCCTCCTCTCCCCACCTCCGTACCAAACTTCCCCCGACGTCTGTACGCCGTTCCATTCATCCGGTTTGTCCTTCTCATGACGCGGTCCTTGCACCGCTCCCTACTCGGAGCCCCCTGCGCCTGTCCGTATCCATTTGTCTGCGCCCATCGTGGATGTCCGGTATTATCCAGCGTGATCCGTGCACTTGCACGCGCGCTCCATCCATTCCTTTATAGCCCCCGGATTGCTCTGCTCCTACGTATCTGAACCGGCGGGCCCGCAAACCTAGTCAAGCGCACTACCTTCCAAATCCAATCTCCTGCACGGATCACCGCCCACGCCGCATTTGATGCTGAGCCCAACCCATCCACTAGGTGCGGAGCCAAACAGCGGCTGCTGCTGATCCAGCAGCTGCCGCTGCTGAGCACTCTGCATACCCTAATTCTGAGCCCGCTTGCCTCCAATGCTGAGCGCGCAGCCGCAAAGCAGTTCCCAATCCGTGTCTATAAATTGACACCACATCCCCCCCAACTTGAGTTCTGTCCCCAGAAGTCTTCCATTGCTTCACCACACTACCACCACCGCTACTTCCACTACCACCTGCCCCTGGTTGGACGTCTCCCAAGGTCCCGGAGATTCCAATTGGCCGCATGCTACCCAAGGTTTGATTTGATTGGTTTGCGGACGACTCGGTTGAGCTACTTTGTGGCTTCCTCTCAATCCCAAGGGCCCACGGAATGGATTCCCGGTGCAAAGTATTGGCCCAATTCCGGGCGCTCCTGGCAGACGCGACAAATGGAATGGTCTGGGCAATGGAGGCGGATTGGGCGGGGCCCCTCTTTCCTTTCTTTTCCTTTTCCTTTCCTTCACACTCTCATTGTACCTTTTCTTATCATCATTCCGCACTTGAAATCAATTACCCATTGCGCGTACCACTTCCAAGTGAGCCAGTGAGCGGCCTAAGTAAAAGTAAGAGACCCCGCAAGTAAAAATTGAGAAAAATCTAAGTTGAGAAAAGAGAGGGCGGAGCCAGAGTAGGTCCGCGCGCAAGATCCGCACATTCCGCAAAGTTGCCTTCCGGTGCTCCGCAAAGGTACCTGGACTGCCACACAGTTCCCCGTACCCCTCCTGTAACAAACACAACAACCAAACACCAGCGCGCGCCACCCTAAGGGAAGAGAGAGAGAGAGAGTAAGAGAACGGACATTCTGGGGTGCCTAGTTGTCCCAGCTGTGAACCGGCTAGAGCACCCCCTCACCAAATCAAGCTTATTCCCATACCAACCACCCATCCTCAAAATATCCTGAGATAAAAGAAAAAGAGAAAAAGAAACCAAAAGAGAAGAAAAATAGAAAAGAACACATAATTTTTTTTTCGCAATGCCCGTAGACCGCCCGCAAATCGCTCTTTGTCCCGCTTCCCCCATCCGCCGGATTGTCCTCGCGTCCCGGTTCCACGGGGCTTGTCCTTGTGTTCACGGACCCGGCTTCATGCTGTGCCCGCGTTTCCTGCAAAAACCCCAAGCCAGCAAAGACCCCACAATCCAGATAAGAAAGAAACATAGAGAAACAAACATTCTGGGGTGTCTATTTTTTCCAGCTGTGAACTGGCTAGAGCACCCCCTCACCAAATCAAAACTTATCCCCTACCCCCACCACCTCCCCCCCCCAACTTGGCCACTGTCCCCAGCTGGTCGCAACCGCCTACTCCGTTGCAACGGCACGTTTTCCGCTTCTCCGCCCAAAGACAAATCCCCGGATTGCGTTCCTACACCATCTCCGCACTCCACACTCCCCTCATCTGATCCGTCACCCCCTTCTGCTGTCTTGTTGAACAAGGTAGATCCTTGCGCAAAGAAGCGCTTGACATGAAAAGCTGCTGCCTTCCATTTCAGCAGAGTACCGTCTAATTCCTCCAACTGATAGCTTCCGCCCTCAAACTTGGACGACACGCAGAACGGGCCATTCCACCGGTTAGCAAACAACTTCCCCTACTGAGACTCCAGACTCCGGTTGTACAGGAGCACCAAATCCCCCTTCCGCAAGGGATCCCAGAGACAATGCAAGCAGCGCTTGTCCCAATAGCACACCAATGCCGTCCAAGTCTTCTTCAGCCAGTCCGCGGCCTTGGCAAGCATCCCGTCCCGTCAAAGGAGCTTTTTGGCGTGAGCCTCAAGCAATTCTGCGGAGGTCTTCACCTTCCACCAGTCAACACCCAGGAATGTCTCCAACTCAATGTCCACCGGAAGCACGGGGTGCTGTCCAAAAAGTAACTTGTACGGCAAGTAGCCTGTTGACCGCTTCACCAAAATCTGATCTGCAAACAGAACCATTGGAAGGGTCTCCTGCCAGCCCTTACCGTCCTCCCCGCACATCTTGACCAGGGCGTCCTTGATTGGTTGATGCCCGCGTTTGATCATGCCGGCCCCCTCGGGATAATACTCCGTTACTTGGCCAAACTTGGCTCCGCAACTCTTCACCAACTCAACCAAACGGCCGCAAAACTCAGCCCCTCCGTCCACTGTAACCAGACAAAGCGACCCGTACCGCGCAAACCAATCTTCCTCCAAAAACAGAGCAAATTTTTCCGCCAAGAGCTTGACCAACAGACATGCTTCTGCCCAACCGGACAGGTCGTCCCGGGCAACGAGCAGATAGGCGAACTTACCCGCCTTGATGTGGACGACATCAAGCGAGACTTGACCAAAGAGGGTGTCTTCCCCTGTGGGATTTCCGACTTCCTTAGGCAATCTTGCGCTCCGCCGTTGACAGGCTTTGCAGGACGCCAACCATTCCCGTACTGCACGCACTACCCCTGGCCACCAGAACCGCTCTTTCACCCGCCTCCGCCTTTTGACCTCCCCTCAATGGCCAAGATTGTTGTGAAGGCTTTGGAGGATAGCTTCCTGATCCGCCCTTGAAGTGGTAACCACAAGAGGAACCGGAGTCTTCCGCGGCCAAAGCTGCCCCTCCTGTACGTAGAAGTTCCCTGCTTGCCGCTTTGCCCATTGCATGTGCTTCTCCGTAGTTCTGTTGGGAAAACAAAGGTCCCGCAAGTAACCGCGAAGAATCGCGTACCGCCCGGTCTGCCGGAGCGGCAGCTGAACACCCGCCTCCACAACTCCTACCTTGACAACTGGGGTCTCCACATCAGCAGTTCTGCGTCCTCAAACGGGTTGTCCCTTGGATACCGCGACAACACGTTGGGCATAGTGAACACTTTCCCCGGAACATGAACAACAGCAAAGGAGAAAAGTTGAAGAAACGCCATCCACCTGGTCATGGGAGCATTGGGCAACGCCGGGGAATTGATCATCCGCGCCAGCGCCTCCGCATCCACCAAAAGCTCAAAGTGAACCCCCAACAAAAGATACTGAAGCCGCCGCACAATCTTGGTGACCCCGCAAAACTCAAACTTTGGCTGAGAGCACCAGCTTTCCGTTGGAGTGAAGGTGACGGACTTGTAAAGCACTGGCCTATCCTTACCGGCGTCCTCTTGAGTGAGAACCCCCCCCCCCGCGCCGAATTGGCTGGAATCAACTGCTAGCCTAATTCCTCCTGCATTGTAGTTTAGATGGCGGAGCACAATGTCACGTCCCACAATCTCCTTGAGCTTCCGGAACGCGCTATTGCACTCTTCTCCCCAA
Source organism: Puccinia polysora (assembly GCA_025617555.3). Taxonomy (NCBI): domain Eukaryota; kingdom Fungi; phylum Basidiomycota; class Pucciniomycetes; order Pucciniales; family Pucciniaceae; genus Puccinia; species Puccinia polysora. Next base: position 12,426,239 of record CM062634.1, on the reverse strand, counting down.
TTCCACTCCGTGCCTTTCCACGTTAGTGATCGGAGCGGGCTTGCCACCTCTGCAAACCTCTTGATGAACATTTGGACATAGCTACATAATCCCAAGAACTGAAGGATATGCAACACCATCCGCGGGGTTGGCCATTTGAGGACCTTGTTCCACTTTTTCTCTGCAATGCGCCGGCCGTTGGAAGCAACAACATGGCCAAGGACTTTGAGCGCCAGAAAACAAACCGCCAACTTCTTCCCTGACACTGTCAGTCCTGCCTCCTCAATGCAAAACAGGATGCATTCCAATGTCTGCGCGTATTCCCACACAAAACGTTGGACGCTGGGAACCTCAACCAGCTCTGCTCCTCTTGAATTGGATTTTGGACCTTTGATGCCTGCGTTGTTGATGAAGATTTGGACTCCCTCTGGAAGATCATCTTTCAGGATCCAAGTCATTTGCGCCTGGTACACCGCCACAGAATTGGTTGCGCCCTGCGGTGGCCAAGTCAGCTGCATTCTTCCCAACCCAGTCTCAAATGCCGTTAGAGGCCGCAAGCAAGGATTCAACTCGCGCTGGTCGTATCCCCCATCACATCCACTAAACCGTAACAAGCGCGCCCCACCATTGACTCAAGGAAGTCGTCAACGCGAGGGGGCCATCCTGCGTCCCAGATAGTAAAGGAGTTGAGCCGCTGCAGATCATGGACAATCCTCAACAACTTTCCATCCTGCTTAACCACCGCAAAGATCAGACTGGAGTAACTAGATGTTGACTGTTTGTAAAGGCCAGTCTTCACCCGTTCCCGCACCAACTCCAGAAACTGCTCCCGGACCGCCTGCGGTATTGGAATTGGCTTGATCTGCCACAGCTTGTGATTGAAAGTGGGGATGAAATAGGGGTTGCCAATATTGTTTTTCAGAAGCCCCCGCTCTTCAGGTCCAAACGCGAGCGCTCTTTCCCAAAGAACCAGAACCAATACCAGCAACTCACGCTCCTCCGTACTCAACCATCCCGTTGGGCCAAAATTGAAAGCTGCAATCCGCTCCTCCGTGATCCGTGCTGAACTAGTAACCCACCCCAAAGCCTTAATTGGCGTGACCCAAGGGTCCCGCGACCAAGCAATTGGTCAAAGAGGTCCGTTCAATTCCTGGGGCATTGGCTCATTCCTTGTTTGGACCTTCCGCAACACCGGCTTGTACTTGCCAGCGTTGCATTGCATCATCCGCACGCATCCTTTTCTGTAGGTCCTGCACAGAACAGAACCGCGGCTTTTGCCTTTGCTCACGAGTGTGGCACAATGATAGGGTTTTCGAAGCGTAGTACCCTTGGGCAATGCATACTGAGAAAAGGGACTTACTTCTGCAACGTGCGCGCCCTTCACTTTCCTTCCTCCCCCTCCCTGCTCCTCATTAGTTGACTTCCTGCACAAAACCGGAGCTTGTTCCGTGCGGTCTCCTCGGTTGACTAGAAAAAATCCTCTGAGGGTTGCCTGTTGCAGACCAACTCCGCGTCTGGTTCCTCCTCATACTCCAACACTCTCCTCCGCTTTCCTTGCCCATGATCGCAGATAGTTGTCTCAAACCTTCTGCCGGATGAATCCTCCACTGTCAACGCCTCCGTTCCCGCCTCCGGATCAAAAACCATTTGTGCTCGGAACCCAAACATGAACGGCCTTCCCAAAATCACATCCCCACAATCAACCAAAAGAAAAGAAAGAGGCTTACAGACCCTGGCAACCTCAAACTCCTCCTCCTCAACTAACCCATCCACACAACACTCCCCTCCGTTAAGCGTGCAGAGACCCATCGCACATTTCCGCCAAACCAAACCCAAATCATCCACCATCCGCAATGGCAGCAGGTTCACCATTGAACCACTGCCCACCATAGCCCACACCTTCCTCCCCGCTATGATCATCAGAATGTAAGCAAGTGGAGTCAAAACCAATTTCAACTCACACTCCTTGCGCCCCTCCTCCTTCTGCCCCACATGAACCCGCTGCACCGTCTGAGGTACCCGGCCCTGACCGCAATCCTGCAACGCCTGCACCATCTTGTCTACCACCACCGCAGACACAGCTGCCAGTTCCCGCAAGGTCAGCGGGAGCGGAGTCTTGTTCCCCATCACCCTACGCACAATTTCCGCCGCTTTCTTCTTCCCTACAGGATTTGCTGCCAGCGCCTTGATTCCGGGCACGCGTGCGCTCCTTTGCATCCACCTCCATCATTTCCGAGACCGCCACCTTCTCTTCCGTTGCCACTACCCTTACCTCAGCTTCCACCCAAGGTGGTTGCCACGATCCAGGACCGGTAACAATGCCTAGTGACGCTTGCGCGGTTGTTCCCGCCTCCTGACCCTGTGTGCACACCTGCTGCATTGCGGTCTGCTGGCTTGGCTCCATTGGAATCTGTTTGCCCGTCGGAAACATGTACCCCATCCCCGCTGGTCAAACCAATCCCGTGTTGAGATCCTTCGTAAGCTCCTTGCACACTGATTGCCAATGACTGTTTGCCCCGCAGTACGAGCACCCCCTTGGCACAAAGGTACCGGGCGGCCAAAACCCTTCCACCATGTGAGGTGGAGGCCCTTGCGGCTGCTGCTGGCCCATATGGCTCATGCAGATCTTCAAATCCTTCATCAGTTCCGTCAATTCACTTACCGGAGGGGCGGGCGCGGGTTGAGGAACTGGTGTGGAAACTTAAGAAGAGTTACCTTTGCAAGTTGTCCTGAGTTCTGGAAGTTATTGGTCTAGCGTCTGTAAGATGATTGGGCGCGATGAGTTTTAAGAAGAGAGAGTGATGATATGATGAAATTCCTTCCTTCTCCTTCCGTAAGGTGATGATGATCCTCCCCAACCCGGAGTTGAGGGTGAGGTCTTGAGTTTTCCCCCTCAACCCTAGCCTAAGTACAACCACAAACAACAAGAACAAGTGATGAAATACAACCCTAAGCCGCAGAACCCTAGCCCAACCCTATCCCTCCATCCCTTGCCATTACCCACGCCCTTTGGTATTAACGTAGCCTGGTTTGTCCTTCTCATGGCACGGCCCTCCGCCGCGCCCTACTCGGAGCCCCCCGTGTTTCTGTCCGCGCCGTCTGCGGATCCCGCGATCCGCGGGTCGGCCCACGCTTATGCCCGCGCAGGCCTCCCCAGCGCGTATAGCCCATGATTGCCCTGCCCTTGCCTTCCGTACTAGCCACCCGCGAGCTTGGTCGGGCCGGCTCCATCACTTGGTCCGCTTCTTCTGGGTGGGTCGCGGCCCGGCGCCGCCTAAGGTAGGCCCAACCCATACCTGGTGCTGAGCCCCGCAGCCCCTACTGCTGAGCCCGCAGCGGCTGCTGCTGAGCCCGCAGCAGGCACTGCTGAGACTGCGCGCACGCCAGATGCTGAGCCCGACCTACCCAACTGCTGAGCGCGCAGCCTGCGACGCAGCTCTTGATCCGGGGTTATAAATACAACACCACACCGGAACACGCGTGGAAGTAGGTGGAACCGGGGCCAAAAATTGCGCCAGAGCCAAAACCTGGGGGGCGGATTTCTTTGGTCCCGCTGGGAAGGACTTAGCGGTATCCTCAATAAGCTCTTCTAAGTCAAGCTCACTCTCCACAGCCAACTCTGGAAGGAGCGCAATGCTCCCGTCCAATGACCGCTTTACCAAGTTGTGATTGTAAAGATGCTGCTGCACCCTTGCCCGGAGTTGAGCGCCTAAACCGCCCAGAAACGTGCGTTTCATGGCCCCTGTCTGTCCCGCCACCACCTCGTTCTTTGACAAGTACCAATAGATCCAATCAAATGTCAAGGTGTAATCTGCCAGCTCCACCCAATTTCTGACTCCTTCGCGCACGCTTGCCTCCAAGGCCACATGGTCAAAATTGCTTTCCCAGAATTGAGGTTTGCGCCTACCCCACCGCGTTAGGATCTCCGCCTTCAGTTTTGGCCAATCCTGATTCTTGTAGCCTTCCATCTCCTCCACATCCCGGAGCTTCTCTTTGTCCATGATGAACAGGACAACAAGCCAGGCCTTATTGGCGTCTGACGCACCTTCCGCATCTGCAATACCTTCATATCTCGAGATTAATTGCTCCACATCCGCAGTTTTGAATTGGATGTGAGGGTAGTTGCGCGGCCTGATGCCAACCGGAAAAGTGGGTTCATGGTCACTGGAGACCAATGAGGGAACGGCGTAGCTTTACCTGGGTCAAGCAGAGGGAGGGGGAGGAGGAGGGATGGAAGACGCGAGTGGGGTCGGAGTAGCAGACCCAGAAACAGAAGGAGAAGAAGAAGAAGAAGAGGAAGCGACTGTAGGGAGGTATGAATAGGACATTGCGCCCAGTTACCTTTGAAAGACAAGAAATGGAAGGTTATTTCCCGGCCAGACCCCCAGATGTGGAAAGAATAAAGGGTTTTCCCCCTATAATTGTCCCAAGGTTTGGAAGTTAACAGTTCCCTGCGTCTGAAAGGAGATGATGATGCCCAAAGTTGCACTTAAATGAGAAATAGAAATAAAGAAAAATAGAGAGAGAGTGAAATTGCCAATCCTTCAATGCTAAGAACTTTCCACCTGGATGTGTATCCGGTATGAGTTCCTTTAATCTCTTGGTGAGATGATTGATCCAATCCAATGATATGATGGCCTGATTCCATGCCCCCCCCCTCCTAACCCGGAGTTGAGAGTGAGGATAAGTCCTCCCTCTCAACCCTAACCTAAGTACAAGTGCAAATAACAGTATGACAAAGAAACAGAAAACAATCCCAAAACAGAAACCCTAGCCTCCTCTCCCCACCTCCCTACCAAACTTCCCCCAACGTCCGTACACCGTTCCGTCCATCTGGTTTGTCCTTCTCATGATGTGGTCCTTGCACCGCGCCCTCCTTGGAGCCCCCCGCGCCTGTCCGTATCCGTTCTTCCGGGACCGTCATGGATGTCCGGTATTATCTGGCGTGATCCGCGCGCTTGCACGCGCTCTCCATCTGTTCCTTTATAGCCCGCGGATTGCTCCGCTCCTACGTATCCAAACCGGCGCGCCCGCAAACCTAGTCGAGCGCACTACCTTCCAAATCCAATCTCCGGCGCGGATCTCTGCCCACGCCGCATTCGATGCTGAGCCCAACCCGTCCACTAGGTGTGGAGCCAAACAGCGGCTGCTGCTGAGCACTCCGCATACCCTAATGCTGAGCCCGCTTGCCTCCAATGCTGAGCGTGCAGCCGCGAAGCAGTTCCCAATCCATGTCTATAAATTGACACCACAGCGGCTTTCTGATCCCTAGCTGCGGCAGCTTGCGCAGACGCAGAGGATGTGATGACAACTTGGCCGGCGTAGGTGGATTTCCCCCCCTCTCTTCCTTCTCGCCTCCATTCCATCTTGTCTTAATCCCCGCGCCCATTTGCAAAGATATGGACTTTTGCAGTGCCATCTTGAGTAGCCTTTGGGCGTTGTGAGACCCCTGAGAGAAATAAGAGACATGCGCAAGATCCTCAAGACTGAGAAGGATCCACACCACTGAGAGTATCCAGTGATAGTAAGAACATCTGCGCACAAGATCTGCGCTTTTGAGAGCAACCCGCAAGAGTGAGGAATCCTTGAGAGTGAGAAGTATCCGCTCAAGGTACCTGGACCTCCCCAGACAAACTACCACACAGTTCCCATACCCATCTACAGAACAGAGAGAGTACAAAGAAAACCAGCTGCGCGCGCACATCCATGAGAGATAGAAAGAAAAAGAATCCGCGCAAACCCATTTGCACCTTCCATCTATAAGATAACCAAGAAAACTTAAAAAGATTTTTTTTTTTTTTTTTGGAAAACCAACCCATTGCCAAGACGCCCCTTTGCTCTTTGACCCACATCTGTTCCGCACCACGCGCTTTCCTAGTTCCCTGAATCATATGTTGGAAATCATTTGTGTGGTTTCTTCCAGAATGCGGGGCTTGTCCTTGCGTTAGCGGACCCTGCTTTGTGCCATGCCCGCACCTAAAAGAAATCATTCATAGCCAGCAATAATCCCAAAATCCAATCCAGAGAGAAGAAAATAGGAAAACAAACATTCTGGGGTGTCTAGTTATTCCAACTGTGAACCAGCTAGAACACCCCCTCACCAAATCCAATCATATCCCCTAATAATCCAACCTTCCCCCCCCCCACTTGGCTGCTGTCCCCAGCGGTCTGCAGTCATTTACTCCGCCAGACGCAAGGCGCGCGCACAGGATTGTCCTCAGAGGAAGGATCCCAGTTATTGTCCCCTTTGCTATCTGACCCAGCCATCTTGTCAAATGAAGTGGAGCCTTGTGCAAAGCCATGGCCTTCCATTTGAGCGGAGTTCCGTCCAATTCTTCCAACTGGTATCTACCCCCGGCAAACTTGGACTTCACGCAAAAAGGCCTGTTCCATTGATTAGCAAACAGCTTCCCCCACTGAGTTTCCAGGCTCTGGTTGTAAAGCAGAACCAGGTCCCCCTTTGGCAACGGATCCTGGAGTTTATGCACGCAGTGCTTGTCCCAGTAGCCAACGGACTTTGTGCAGGTTGCCTTCAGTCTTCCAGCCGCTTTCTCCAGCATCTTGTCCGGTTGCAGGATTTGCTCAGCGCGGGCCTCAACAAGCTCTGCAGACATCTTAACCTTCCACCAGTCAATATCCATAAAAGTTTCCAGCTTGATGTCAATTGGCAGCACAGGTTTCTGCCCAAATAGCAGCTTTTACGGCAAATAACCCGTTGACCTCTTCACCAAAATCTGATCCTCAAAAAGAACCACCAGAACGGTTTCCTGCCACCATTTGCCATCCTTTCCGCACATCTTCACCATTGCATCCTTGATTGGCTGGTGGCGGCGCTCAATCATCCCCATGCCTTCCAGATAGTACTCCGTTGCTCTGCAACTTTTCACCAACTCCAACAACCATCCCTGGAACTCTGCACCCCCATCAACTGTTACCAGCCAAAGTGATCTGTAACTCACAAACCAATCTTCCTCCAGAAACTGACCAACTTTTTCCGCCAAGAGCTTCACCAGTGGCCCCGCTTCCACCCATCCCAACAGATCATCCCGTGCAATGAGGAGGTACGCAAACTTACCTGCCTTGATGTGCACAAAGTCCAGGGAAACCCTCCCAAACAAGGCGTCCTCTCCGGTGGGAATACCTACTTTGCAAGGTAGCATTGCACTCCACTTCTGACACCCTTTGCACGACTGTACCCACTCCTGCACTGCGCGTACTACCCCCAGCCACCAGAGCCTTTCCTGCACCCGCTTATGTGTTTCAAGCTTGCCGTGATGGCTGAGATTGTCATGCAGACATCCCAGAATCACCTCCTGATCTGCCCTCAACGTGCTGACCACAAGTGGTACCGGTGCCCTTGGCCGCCACAGCTGTCCTTCCTTCAGGTAGAAATTCCCCACTCTCTGCCGGATCCATCAAACAATCTTGGCTGGTGTGTCATCCAGAAACCAAAGATCCCGCAAATACAAACTGAGGACCATTTACCTCCCGGACTTCCAGAGTGGAAGTTGCACACCTACTTCCATCACCCCCACCTTAACCATTGGGGTCTCCACATCCAGTGGTTCCGCACCTTGGTACAGATCATCCCACGGGTACTGAGACAGTGCATCCGGCATTGTAAAAGCCTTCCCTGGAACATGCACCACCGTGAAAGAGAACAACTGAAGAAACGCAACCCACCTGGTCATAGGTGCGTTTGGCAGCATTGGCAAATTGATCATCTGCGCCAGCGCCTTTGCATCCACTAGAAGCAAAAATTGTCATAGGTGCGTTTGGAAGCATTGGCAAATTTATCATCTGCACCAGCACCTTTGCATCCACCAGAAGCAAAAATTGAATCCCCCATAGCAAATGCTGCAACCTCCGCACAATCTTAGTGACCCCACAAAGTTCCAACTTTGGCTGCAAGTACCAGATCTCTTTTGGAATAAATGTAATGGAATTTTAAAGAACTGGACAATCTTTCCCCTCATCCTCCTGGGTCAGCACCGCCCCTGCGCCCAAAATTGCTCAAATCCACGGCCAACCTAATTCCTCTGGAGTCATAATCCAAGTCCTGCAGTACAATATTGTGCCCAACAATCTCCTTAAGTTTGTCAAAGGCAATGTCACAGCTCAAACCCCAGGTCCACTCTGCACCCTCATGCATCAATGCCCGCAAAGGACCAGCAACCTCCGCAAACGGCTTGATGAACATCCGTACATAGCTACACAATCCCAAGAACTGGAGAATGTGAAAGACAGTCTTTGGCATTGGCCACTCAAGGACTTTGTTGCGTTTCTTTTCTGCAATCCGCCTTAATCTGTTGGAAGCCACCACATGTCCTAGAACCTCCAGCGCAGTCACGCAGACTGCTAAATTTTTCCCTAACACCGTAAGTCCCGCTTCCTTGATCCAGAACAAGATCCATTCGAGCGTACGCGCATACTCCCAGACAAATTGGCAAATCTTGGGAGCCTCTGTAAGCGTTCCCCCTCCGTAATCTGTCTTTGGGCCTTTGATGCCTGCATTTTCAATGAAGATCTGCACCCCCTCCAGAAGATCATCCTTCAGAATCCAGGTCATCTGCACTTGGTAAACTGCGACCAAGTTAGTTGCACCTTGCATCAGTTGAATCCTGCCCAATCCAGTTTCAAAGGCAGTCATTGGACGCAAACTCCAATTGAGTTTGCGCTGATCATATCCGCCCATCACATCCACCAACCTGTAGCACGCTGTAGGATACCAAATGGTGCTAGGCCGTGGTAGTTCTGTGGAGGGGAAAGGTGCTGTTTAGGCTGCCCTCCTGAGTGTTACAAAAATATTTAAATGTAACCAAGATCAAGGTCCAGAACCTGGTAAATGAGGAATAAATTAGTAAAGGATAAAGATGATAGTATTTTGGTAGCAATAGAACAGCACTATCTGAGTCAAGATTATGTGGGAAAACTTGGACAACAGAAGCTAAAGTTTGTTTAAAGTTCAAAGACAAAGCTGTTGCATGTAAAAAACTCCCACAAGCTAATAACTCTGGTTGTCAGCAGAAGATTGGGGATGATCAACTCAAACCCAACCAACCTCCATGTTCTCAATGAACCTGACCAACTCTCTGCAATCAAGCGCTTGAAGGGTACCAGATAACTGAGGGTGGATGTAAAAGACAAAGCACTATGTTTAAGAAGCTCTAACAGCAAACAGTAACTAATTTGAAGCAAGGATAACCTCAACACTTCTCAAGTAACTCAAGAGTAGGATGGGAGAATGCAACTCCAAAAAAAAAAAAAGGGAGGTATAACACTCCAGGTCTTAAGCTTAATAAGACCTCTTCAATCAATTGTGATTGGCTCCAGAAAGACAATCAAGGATGGATCAAGACCAGTATGGTCAGAGAAAGGGATCAAGGAGCGGTATAACACACTCAAGAATTCCAACAGACAGAATTCTCTCCAACCAGCAAGGCTATTGGTTGGCAATAAGGATCAGGCCACAGAGGGGCAAAGACTAAGGATCAATGGATCAGGGGGCAATCATAGATATACCCAGGATGAGGATGAGGATCAGATTTCAATGATAATGGGGGGGACATATGCACACACTCCCATGTATTTTTGGAAAAGGCAGGGGAAAGCCCCTCCTTTTATAGAAAAGAGGTCTGTAGACTATTTACAAGAGAGATTTACAAATAGAGCAGAAAAATTTTTTTTTTTTTTAAGATTGTCATGAGAAAACAAAAAGGGAAAAAAAGAAACAACAAACACTCAAAAAAAAAAAAAGAAGAACTGAATCAAAACCCTAGCCAATGCCAATGATGGGCACGGGCAAGAGAGTAGCTAGTGAGACTCCCAGGGACATGCTGACAGGCCTGGGAAACAGTTGAGACCCGTGTGGGCAACGGACAAGCGGCGCGGGAGACCGGCGAGCTGGAGGTGGATCAAGGCGGTGGTGCAAAGGTTCCAACAACCGCAAGCAACGCTTGCGGTTGTTGGCCAATGGATTGGGATTGGGGATTGGATGGGTGAACAATGGTTTCTGAGGATGGATGGATGGATTGGATCAATAGCATTGTAATCAAGCATTGTTGAGTAGGATTGAGTATGAGGATGGTTGGATGAGTTTGATGAGTTTTGAGGATGAGGTATAGGAGCAGAGGGAGCTAGGAGTGAGGGAAGGAGGTGAGGAAGGTAGAGAGTAGGGTGTCAAATTTGAGCCTAGGTTTTTGGCTGGATTGATCAGGTTTCTAGTGGTTGAGATGGAGTCAAGGGTTTGATAGAATTTTACCGATGATGATGAATCAATCTCAAAGGATCAATATCCAGAGTTCCATGCCGCCGGGCGTTTGGGTGCTTGGAAACGAGGACAGGAGCAGAGAAGGAATGAGACATGAGGCAGGAGGAAGGAGCTTGATCAAATGGGAGAGATTCATGATTGGTAGATGATTGGGCTACCATCAGTGGTGCAATTGTTGTTGTTGTTGTTGTCATTGTAGGGGGAGGGGATGATGATGGATGATGATCTTGGATCAGAATTGGTTTGGAGGATGGACCGTTGATTGATTTGGGAAAGTTTTGATCAGCATTTTGGAGGGCCTTGATCCAAGCGGGGATGGCCTTGGTGAGCTTGATGGGCTGTAGGGGGCAAGGAGCTTGAACTGAATCCAGTTGATAGGATAGGGTGGGTGGAGATGAGCAGTACCAAGGATGAGAATCATTGCAAGATTGAGTGTTACCAAAGCAGACTGCAGGTCTGGACTGATCCCGCGGAGAGTGAGGGAGGATTGGCTTGGAGTATTGGTTGATGATGAGCCAAGGCGGAGGAGGGATGAAGGATGGATGAAGCAAGCAAAGTTGCTTGCAACCAGTCCTTGGCCCAAAAGGGAAGGAGTACCATCAGAGAGGGGGATTTGAACACAGGAACGGGTGCTAGGCACCCAAGAGATGATCCTAGACAAATAGGAGAGTGGGAGGTGGTAGTTTGGGAACTGGATATGGGAATCATTCCGGATCAAAAAGTTTTTTTTTTGGATCTAAATGGAGGCTATAGAAAAGTTCATAAAAATTTTACTTTTTCCGTACTGGTCCAGAGGTGTCCCAGATTGGGCACCACAACGCGCATCCTTCAATAAATTCCAGAAACTTTTCCACGCGCGGAGGTTGTCCCGCATCTTGGATTGTAAAAAAATTGAGCCGCTGCAGATCATGAAAAATCCGTAGTGACTTCCCATCCTGCTTAACCACTGCAAAGATTGGACTTGAGTAACTTGATGTTGAATTCTTGTAAAGACCCATCCCCACACGCTTGCGCACCAGCTCCAAGAAGGGCTCCCAAACTGCACGCAGAATTGGAATTGGCTTGATCTGCCAAGGTTTGTGAGGAACCGTTGGAATCACATAAGGGTCACCTATCTTGCTCTTTAACAGTCCCTGCTCGTCAGGTCCAAACGCAAGCGCTCTTTCCCGGAGAAAGAGTACCAAAGTCAGAAAATCCCGCTCCTCTGCGCTCAACCAGCCCAGTGGTCCAAAGTTAAGGGCTGCAATCTGCTCATCCATAATCCGCTCCAATTGTGTTGCCCATCCTGAAACCTTCAGTGGAGATTCCCAAGGGTCCTGCAACCAAGGGATTGGCTGCAGTGGTCTGTTCAGATCCTGCAGCATTGCTTTGTTCTTGGGATGGACCTTTTGCGCAACCAGCTTATACTTTCCAACATTGCACCGCGCCGTCCGCACGCATCTGTTACCATAGGTCCTAGTCAAAACCAAACCGCAGCTCTTGCCTTTGCTCACAAGCGTGGCACAATGATAGTGCTTTTGTGAAGTACCTCCCGGCAATGCACACTGAGGATAGGAACTTACTTCTGGCGCTTGCGCATCCTGCGCTTCCTCCCTTCTCCCCACCTGCTCCTCACTGGTCCACCGCCCGCACAAAGCCAGAGCTTGCTCCGTGTGGTAACCTTGGCCAACTAGTCAGAATCCGCCTCCAGACCATCCTTGCAAACCAACTCTGCGCCGGGGTCCTCCTCCTCCTCCCTTGCCAAATCCCGCATCCACTTCCCCAACCCCTGATTGCAGATTGCGGGTTCAAATTGCAGGCTGGACAAATCTTCCACTGTTAACGCTTCTGTCCCCACCTCTGGATCAACTATCATTTGACTCAGAACCCAAACATGAATGGCCATCCTAAAATAACCTCCCCACAATCAACAAATAGAAAATAAAGTGGTTTACGGACCCTTGCAACCTCAACCTCTTCCTCCTCTACAACCCCATCCATGCAACACGCCCCTCTGTTAAGCGCGCAAAGCCCATTGCGCATTTTGGCCAAACCAATCCCATTTCATCAACCAATCTAGACGGGAGGAGGTTCACCATAGAACTTCTATCCACCAGCGCCCACACCTTCCTTCCAGCAGTCTTCATCAAAATTTAAGCCAGTGGAGTTGAAACTTATTTCATCCCCGCTAGCTCAAGCTTTGCGTCATCCCAAGCCAAGTTAACCCGTTGCACTGTTGGAGGGATCCTATTTTGCCCGCAATCCTTCAGCGCTTGGACCATCTCATATACCACAACCAGAAACACCGCCGCCAACTCCTTCAAGGTCAAGGGAATAGTTGTTTCATTCCCCATCACCCTGCACACAATTTCCACCGCCTTCTTCTTCCCCACCGGATTCACCGGCCATCCATCCGTTTCTGGAACATGTGCAATTGGCTTAGGAGCTGCCAGCGGTATATGTTCCTTGGCATCCAAATCCATCCTTTCCACCGCCGTCAACTCCTCCATTGATAAAACCCTCACTTCCTCTTCCACGCGCGGTGGTTGGCATACCCCCGGACCAGTGACAATCCCCAGAAAAGCTTGGGTGTTTACCGCCAATTCCTGTCCATGCGCATGCACTTGCTCCATGATGGTTGGATTCCCAGGTTCAGAGGAGATCCGCTTGCCCATTGCAAACATGAATCCCATTCCCACTGGTCAAACCAATCCCACCTTGAGGTCCTTTGTCATGTTATTGCACCCCAACTTCCAATGCACCTTGTCCCTGCAGTAATTGCATAACCACAACACAGGCAGATTTGACAATGGAAGCGCTCCCCCAAGGTGAGGAGGGGGATTGCGCGACCCGGACAACATTTGACTCAGAATGATCTGTAAATACTTCATTAATTCCGTCATTTTTCTAACCTCCGGGCTTTTGGTTGGAGGGTTTGCCTGAGCATGTTCTTTTTTGGAGGGGCCCGCAACCAGAGCTTGCGTCAGTGCCGCCAGGGTGTGGGAAGCAGACCTCATTGGCCCCATTGGTAAAAACCTTGCCGTGTCCTCCATCAGTTCCTCCAATTCCAGCTTGTTCTCCACTGCGCAACTTAGACAAGAATGTCTGGAAGAAGCACAATACTCCCATCCAATGAACTCTTCACCAAGTTGTTGTTGTACAGGTACTGCTGCACCCGCCTGCAGAGTGGGGGACTGAGTCCTCCCAAAAACTCCCTCTTCATTGCACCCGTATGCCCGGTATCACCTTGTTCTTTTCCAGGTAACAATAGATCCAATCAAACATTGCTACATAATCCCCCAATTGCGCCTGCGTCCGGACTCTGCCATTTGCGCTTGCTCAAATTTGCTTTCCCAAAACCAAGGTTTGCGCCTTCCCCACTGCCCCAAGATTTCCGCCTTCAGTTTTGGCCAATTGAGTTCCTCATACCCTTCCATCTCCTCCACATCCCAAAGCTTCTCTTTGTCTGCAATGAAGAGGACAATGAGCTGAGCCTTATCCAAACCCATTGGACCTTCCAACTTGGCCATTCCTTTGTATTGCGCAAGGAATTGCTCAACATCCTTGGTGTTGAACCCAATGTGAGGATAGTCCCAGGGCCTGATTCAAACTGGCTTGTGGTTGGCGCCATCATTGGAAAAAGGGACACCGTATCCCGCCCCTGATGAGGGTTGCTTCTGAGAAGCCGGAGGAGGAGGAGGAGGAAGAGGAGTGGGGGTAACGTTAGATGACCCCGCAAAGGTCAATGGTGGTACTGGTTCATTGTGCTCACTAGTTTCAACAGACAAGGAACAAAATATTACTTCCCGGCCAGACCCCCAGATGTGGAATTCAGACATGGGCTTCTCCTTTAATAGTTCCAAGTTTGGAAGTTATTGATCCCTTGCTTCTGTAAACCCTGAGTGCAACTGTTCAACCTTCCACTGAGAGATAGAGAATTGAGAGTAAAAATACTTCCAAAACCTACAACAACCAATGATCCTCCATGATCCGATGCTCCATGATACCCAGGTTGAGGGTGCAGCTTAAGTAGCCTACCCCTTAACCCTAACCTAAGTACAACCAGAAACAATCAAGAATAATGAAATACAACCCCTAAGTGCAGAACCCTAGCCTCAACCCTATCCTTCCCATCCCATAATCCACAACCCATATCCCATGTCCCATATCCCATATCCATCCATATTACCCGCCTGCCATTACGTCCACCCGGTTTGTCCTTCTCATGATGCGGCCTTGCGCCGCGCCCAACCCAGAGCCTCCCATGCATGTCGGCATCTGCCCAAACGTGCCATTCCAGATATCCAAGATATATCCGCGCAATCTGGATCTGCGTCTTGCGATGCGCAATCCGTCCAATCCAATCCAATCCATCCCGCGCCTCCAGATGCTGAGCGCAATTCAACTGCTGCTGAGCCCGCAGCGCAACTTGCTGCGGCAAAGCCGCACCCATTGCTGAGCCTGCCGCTACTGCTGAGCGCGCAGCCTATTCCAACTTGTGTCTATAAAAGACCACCACACTGTATACTTTGATTGGGGTGAGGATCAAGATGGAAATGCTTTAGTTGTAACATTTTGAGTTTGGTGAGTGAAGAATGGGATGTCAAGAAAGGGTGGTCAAAGTGGTGTAATTTCTGATTGCATTGGATTGAATCAAAAAAAAACAATCATTAGTCTGGTATAAACCACTTAGATGATCAACAAACATAGAAAATAACAAAAATGATACCAGCAATCCTCCTACCAACAAAATAAAAAAAATAAAAAAATAAACAATCATCAGTCCAGTATAAACCACTTAGATGATCAACCAACATATAAATTAACAAGAGCATTACCGGTAATCTCCTACCAAAAAAAAAATGTCAGTCAACTTCTAAAGAACTGGGAGGAGGAGGAGGAGCTGAAGGGGGGGGGGAGGTCACTGGTCAGTTGATTGATCAATTGACCAATTGGCAAGCAATTGGCCATTTGCTTGTGGGTCAAGCAATCAATTGTTTGTTTGCCAGTTGACCAATTGATTGATTGGGGAGCAAACAATTGATCCCTTTCCAGTTGATTGATTGATCAATTGGCAAGCAAACAATCAATTGCTTGCCATTCAACCAATCAATTGACTGGCAAGGTGGAGTTGGGGGAAGATGGGGAGTAGGAGGAGGGGCAAGAAGGAGAGCAGGAGGAGGGGCAAGAAGGAGAGCAGGAGGAGGAGGAGGGGGGGTGCTTACCAGTGGTGCTGAGCAAGGGTGCTTAGTGGTGGGGCTGAGCAAGGAGGGATGAATGGCCTGGAACTTCTAAAAGGAGGGGGAGGAGGGGGGAGGTCAGCTCTGATGAATCAAGGAGGAGGAGGGGGGGGGCTTACCTGGGGCACTGAGCAAAGAAGAATAAGGAGGAGGATGACCGGGTGAACTTGGAGGTAGGTGGAGGTGGATGGTGAGGTGGTTTGGTGAGGATGAGGGAAGTGTGGACCGGTGGTTTGGTTTGGTGAGGTGATGGTTTTGTGAGGAGGAGGGAGGATTGGACCGGTGTTTTGGTGGGGTGAGGTGGCTGGTTTGGAAGTTGTGGTTCTGGTTTTTGTCTAAGTCCACCAAAAAAAAAAAAAAAAAAAAAAAAAAAAAAAAAAAAAAAAAAAAAAAAAAAAAAAAAAAAAAAAAAAAAAAAAAAACAGGAGTCAGCCTAACATGCTGGGTTCAACAACCAAAAACAAGAAAATCCAGTGATGTTATTTTTTACCTATTTAAAAACCCAATGCTACTGATCAAAGTGAGCAAGTGTGAGGGGTAGAATCTGCTCCCTGATGGCCAAAGATGAGGTAGAAGATGAGGCTGGGATGACTTAAGGAGGATTGGGAATAACTTCTTTGAATATTTTGTCCCATTCATCTTTGATGTTGGCAAGAAGGTTGTGAAGGATTACAAAACTGATAATCCAGTTGATGAGGAACTTGAAGTCTTTGGAAGATTGGAGCTGGTTTTACATCTCCCATAAGCTGGCCTTCCTTTCAGGATTCCTATGGCATGCTCAATCTGAACTAGTGATTGGGCAAGATGATAGTTGAAATCAGTTTTGGCTTGATTGTTGGTTGAAACATTGGGGTATGCTGGAACCACATATTTCCTGCTAGCATAGGCTGAATTTGCCAGAAGGTATTGAACTTGGTCAAAGTAGTTATCTGGTTGTTGGACAATCCACATCCGATTGAAAACATATGAATCATGACAAGAACCTGGAAGGCCAGCATGGAGGGATATGAACTTCTTTTTGTTATCACAAACAAGTTGTGGTGAGACAGAGTATCTATACAAACAGATAAAACATATTTACTTGGTGTATTTTGAAAGGCTTTGGAAAGGAAATGAATTGATTGCCCTTTTTTTTTTCCAATCAAAATAATGGTTTGCATCTAGCTTGGCTTTTTGACTCAAGGGGATAGTGGTTCCATCAACAAAACCAATGCAACCAGGAAAGCCTTCAGTCCCCATTACTTGAGATATCTCCTTGCATTCTTGTTTGGTTGGCCAACAAAGGACAGAGCAATGGAAAGATAGGATAGCAATCATGACTCTTTTGGTGTATAAGTCAATGGATCCATAACTGACCAAGAATAGGTTTTCTAATTGATGAATTGCTGCTCCATTTCCATTTGATCCCAATCTACAAAGAGCAACAGCCAGTTGGTTAGCTGGATCACGTTGAGAATTCTGAGAATTGTTCTGGAAGATGTGGTGGTCTTCAATCATCTCCAAAAGTTTCATGAAAGAAGGCAATAAAGTTTGAAACAGTTGCTGGAAGCTTAAGTTGGGAAGTAGGTGAAGCTTCTTTTGCCTTTCATACATTTTCCAATAGAGAATTTAAAGCTAACCAAGTTGATTCCAAATCAGAGTCTGAATCCAAGTCAAATAATAAAAAAAAAAAAAAGTTCAGTCAGCTGTTTTGCATTTTCAACTTGCTGCCAGGAAGTTTGATTGGACATGTTGAGAAAGATGGTGATGTGATGATGATGGGATGTGTGTGAAGTGATGGAGATGTGAAGCATTGGAGATGTGAAGTGATGGAGATGAGATGTGTGTTATGCGTATGGATTTGATGAGTTGGAGGTGTGGATGGGTGTTTTGCATGCCATGGATGGTGGATGGATGATAATGGTGGGCTTGATGTTTGAAACCTGCCATTTTGAAATACACCAGTTTTTAATGCCAGGTTTCTAATGGTGGGTTTGCTAACTCTGATACGCCCTAAATATTCAAAGAATATCACATTTCAGGGTCAATCTTTTTAATTCATCACATTTTCAAATTACACCAGGTTCAATCTTTTTAATTAATTCCACAGGTTTACTACTCGATTAAGATCATTCGAAACCACTTAAAATCCCAATCGGTCCCCAAAGTTTGGGGGCAATACTCTAGTTTAATATTATTATTATTTTTCTTATATGATCATTAACATCCGTATCCATTA
This sequence comes from Puccinia polysora, assembly GCA_025617555.3. Classification (NCBI taxonomy): domain Eukaryota; kingdom Fungi; phylum Basidiomycota; class Pucciniomycetes; order Pucciniales; family Pucciniaceae; genus Puccinia; species Puccinia polysora. The sequence goes on along the minus strand of CM062634.1, from coordinate 12,408,553 downwards.
ATAAGGCTTGATCAAATCATCTTCCCCCGCATATGTGAGACATGCCAGATCACAGAAGATCAGTTGATAAGCACCTGTGGGAAGTATGGAGAGGGATGGATGAGATGCTGAACAACTTGAAAAGTTTGAAGATCAGGATCTCAAGCCATCCTAGCTCTTCCACCACCCAAGCTAATCCATATTAGTTGTACATACCTACCTACGAAAGTCATCTATCTGGATCTTCTCAATCGGTAGCTTGATTCAGGACGCCAGGGCATGCATGGAACAGGAGAAGCAAGCAGGTCTTGAAGAAGCGATGGATCGAACGAAAATCCTTCGAATCCAATCGATTACCCACGTTGATGAGAGATTCGGAATCGCAACTGATGCCAGAGTGGATACTCATAGTCGATCACACTCGAGTTGAAGGTGTTTTTATTTTTTTGGGAGAACTCGAAGGCAAGTAATTGGATTCGAATCGATGGATGGGCTCGTCTGCGTCTGTCTGGCTTGACTCGAGTCCCATGAGCAGGGCCATGATAGTCCTCAGTGCAGGTTCTCCTCCATCCGAAGACCTCTCCGTCAAGTTCCTCCTGCTTGGGATCCAAACCCGTCGTCGGTCTATCTAATCCAAGTGGCCAGGACCACTTGACTTGCTTCTCACCGATTTAGCCCCACGATGCTCTTCATCATCCGTCATCCTGCTCCCCAGCTGCAAGATTGGTTGCCTGCCCGCTCCTCAAGCTTCTCTCTATCCATCTCCTCCACACCTGCTCGTCACCTCTTCATCGGGCCTCCTCCCCTCGGCATCCTAGTCCATGGAGTACGTTCGACCCTGGATTATCAGGGCCATCATCGACGGCCCACTTCATCATCCTCTCCCCTCCTCATCCACTCAGTCGTCCGTTCCTGGACTGCCACCACCACCCCTGCTGCCCCTCCAAGCCTTCCGTACCCGACAGGTCCAATTCATCCGATTCCTCTCTGCCCATCGAATCGGTACTCATCAACCCATCTGGGCCGAGGTCTCCGACCGTCAGGTCTCCATACTCATCTATCTATCCTCTCAGATCATCCAACGATTCGAAGCCGACCAGCTCGCCGATCCTCGTCCGTTCTCTCAACTCGGTTATCCCACCTTCTCACTCGGTGGTTGTCGTTGGGCCTGGGATAGACCCTCGAATAAGGACACCCAGGGTCGGTTCATCTTCCAACCTCAACTCTGTCTTCAACCCATCCTAGATCTCCCCAACAAATCCTTTCGAATCGGCTCGGTCGCCCAGGCCCCCTTCCCCCCCTTCCTCGATCCCATCCTCGGTCCTCCCAACCCATCCCGCAAGCTTCAATCGATCCACGCTCTCCTCACCAACGATCCACGTTGGAACTTACTCATCCGAAGCCTACGGGTCATCCACGACCCAAGGCTATCCGTCCTCTCATCCTCCCCCGATCAGACCCTCCCAGCCACCCTCGCAGCTCCCCATCATCAATCCATCATCATCCCTCATCCCGGTCCAACCAAGAGAACCCTCAAGTCCAGAGCTCGTAGAAATCAACGACGATCCAAATCATCCCTTCAAACCTTTCGTCCCACTCACGAGGTATCTGATCTCTTCTCTAACCCTGCATGACCCGAGCACGAGCACTCACATCCTATCCTCTCCCCTTCAGTCGATCCTACCCACCACCTCTACCTCCGTCACCTCGCCCCGTCGAATCAATCCTTTGGTCGACCGCGTCCGAATCCTTCCAACTACGCTTCAATCGACCAGACAGGATCGTACTCCGAACTCGAGACCCACCTCTACTGAGCTAACCGATGCTGAACTCGTCGATCGGTCTCGGGATGGGAACATGCATCCCAGCTTCGAACCCAGAGTATCTGGTCTGAAATCCCCCATAGGGCCTCCTTTGCCCGACCCTGAGCTACCTAATCAACTAGCACCCGAGCAAGACGATCGGGAGACTGAAACGACCCCCGATACCATACCGAATCGGACGACTCCCTCCCGAGAAACTTGCTCAGGTTTGCTCGGTCGATCGGATCATGAAAAGCATAGCCGAGACCCATGGAAGGCTCCAGTCACCTCGACGCGAGGGGCGACCGACATCATCCCGAGATCGAACTTTTTGGATCGATCTGAGATCGGGAAAGAGAGTCGAAACGCGTCACGAGTTCTTGAACTTTGGGGACGTGTTCCTACTCAACTACCCTTACCAGCTTTATCATCAAGATCGGGATCCATCCTAGAGCTCTTATATCCTCATCAGAATGTCAACAAGAGATCAAACACCCAGGCTGCTTGGACCCAACCGACGGTTAGCGATCGAGCAGTTTCGGACTATCGAACCTTTTCAAGTGTCAAGTCGACTGGTACGAATCATCCGGTGGCCCCCCGCTCGAATTCTGATCTCTCAGCTTCTAGTGTCTCGATCCCATGCCTCCCCCAGCAACCTGAACCCGATTTGACGCGATCTGTATCGTCGTCATTGGTTCTGGGAGTTGAGGCCAACCCAGGAGCTAACTTATCAAGCCTACCCAGATCGATAGATGAGAATCAAATCACTCACGAGTTTACCATCAAGCTCCCGCCGGTTGATCAGCATCTCAATAGATTTCCCGATCTCAAGTCGGCCATTCGTGTTCCTCCTCAACCTGTTCGGCCTTCCTCCCATCACCGTTCAATCGTTTTGAAGATCAAAGGCCGTAGGTTGTCCAAGTACTTTGGCATCAAACCGATCGTCTACCCCTCTCCCATTCCCTCATTCTCTCGTCCAGCCCCGTGAAGCAAGCCCTGGAATCATGAGGGTCTCCCGATCCGAATGGGATGGTTTTGAATCGATCCGGCCGATCCGAGCAGTCACGCCCGATTCATATTCCATCAACAAAACAGGCCAAGACGGGGGAATCGATCCGCTCTCGATCCCCATCCTTGTTCCATCATCTCTAGCACGAAAAAAAGCACATCGATTGAAGCTCTCGATGCCATCACGCCAGCTGTCGTTGTCGCTCATCTTTCGATATTGAGAGCCGCGTCTACCTTGATCTCCGCAAGCTCTTGCGGCGCGTTACTCTGACCCGAAAACAAAACCAGGTCGGCCATTCCATAAGAGGAGAGGACCTCTTTCGGTACTCTTGTCACCGGATCTGCCAGCACAACCTAGATTCCTACGACTATGACCCTTCCTGATCGAGTCAAGTTGGACCCCAACGATTCTAGAGGGCCAGTCGTCCCTCAGCAATGGTCGGCACGACGCTTGACTTGCTCACACCCTCCACCATCATCACTCGTCGGCCGACCTCGTGATTCGTGAGCCTTGGTAGTGCTTGTAATCCCACCAAGTCGGTCGTGAATGTACTCGCTGTACGTTCAAAAGTCGGATTGAAATCCTTCATAGAAAAAAAAAGTGACAAATCGTACTTTTCGGGTTTCTTTTGTGCCCCCCCCCTCCCCCCCCAGCGCACCATCTTGAAGAAAGTGATGTTTTGGTCTTCCCCGGGTGGTGCTTGATGTCCCCGATTGAGTGTTCATCACAGGTTGGGCCTCTCAACCCTGACGTGGAGGATGAGGGGAGAACGGTTGTACTTCCATCCTCAGGACCATACCGACTACCAAGCAACCACCGTCCATACTCTGCCGGTAGTATACATGCACCCGCATATCTCGAAAAAAAAAAGGATGTCATGCATAGAGGAAGTAAGGCATCAAACGTTCAAGTCTCTGCTTTTATTGGAGATGTTGTGGTAGAGTCAACCTAGGCTGGCGGGGGGATGTCACATGACTTTTGCCAGTGAATCAGTCAGCCTGAAGCACATCCATCTATGCAGGTTACTTCCCAACCCACCGCAGCTGACCGATCGAAACTCGATAAGAAACGAACGAAACCGTGGGTATGACTGCTAGCTCAAAGGGATTTCCTACCGATGCTTGTCTGATTACAAGCCCTGCTGGGGCGAGACTTGAATCATCACCAGAGTGGGAAGTGTTCTTGAATCAGTCGACCACCAACGGCTCCATTCCCCATCTCACCAATCGTAATCATTCACGAACCCCCTGCCCCTAAACACACACAAACATATATATATATAAAGAAACCTTTGAGTGGAAGAAGCAAGGACATCCAAGCCTGGGTTAAGTCATCATCAGGCACTTCCTCCCCCCCTACCTGATGGATGATCAGAGTGGAAGAAGGATAAGCCCATAGAAAAAACAAAAAAGAAAACAGGATGGAGAGGGGTGGGTGATAGCCATCCCCCCACCCCCATCCCCTCTCTGAGGACTCGGATGGAGTTGACTCGCCCCTCATCGATCTCCCAAACCCTACCAACCTTCATGCTCCACCCACTGGTCCAAGTCTAGTCCACTTGGAGGTCTTGATCACCCAGAGTGGTTCACCATACAGAACTCAGTGTAAAACCAACACTGAGAAGAAAAAAAAAAAAAAACAAGAGTATGGTTTTTTTTTATCATTTTGGATCATTGATTGGTTGGTCTTGGAACAATACACCATGCAACTCTGTATGACAGGTCTGGGTTTGGTCTTGCTTAGAAAATCATGCGGTGGCCTTCCAACTGGACAACTTGTGTATCAAAGTTTTTTTTCAAAGATCCACATGATAAGGTTCATAACTTGCTCTCAAAACCTCATTGTCAAGATTGTGGTTATGATGGATGACTTTGTTTACTTTCAGATTCTTCAACCCCCCTCAGATCATTTGAGCTGATGAAGATCAGACAACTCCTCAGGAGAACATTTTTTTTTGTCCAAATCAAACTTTGAGAGCTTTGGATTGCTAGGGATCATGAATGTTAAGAAGCTTGAATTGAGCAGCATTGGTGTGGTGATGGATTGTGGATAGAAGTGGTGGAGGAGGGGAAGGGTGCAGGATTCTGGAGGTAGAGAAGGAAGGTGGGATGGTCAAGGCAGCTCAATGGCTTTAAATAATCAACACCAGTATCATCAGAGATCATAGAAGTTTCAGAGTTTTGAAGGCTGTGTTGGATGTGAACAGTTTCCAAACACAGGTTTGTAGGTGGGAGTGGGACAAAGATGGGAGCCCCAGACTGGGATCTTGAGATGAATCATAGCAGGAGAAAGGTGATTCAAACTTGGGGAGCATGAGGGAGTGTAGAGAGCCCACAAGGATGGCAGATGAACTGATGGGATGGATCAGCAAGCCAGAGTGGTGAGTTAGAGGGTTTGGAGGGATCATAGTTGGGGTGGAGGGTGTGGTGTGATCAGTGCATTGGTATCAAGAGGACCGAGTAGAGTGATTTGGTAGGAAGTTTGGGGGAGGTGTGGGGAAAGAGGAAGTAAGGATCTCTTTCTCTGTGCATGTGTGGGAAGCAGGATGGTTGAGGAAGATACTTATGTGTATAAATTTCTTTTCTCCAGTTGAAACGATTCCCTCCCTGTGACAAGGTGGTATCTGACACCCTGGAACCTGTAGATGGACTGATTGTCCAGTCAGTCTCATTGGCTTAATCAATCCAGGTTTGTTTATCATACTATAAAACAGTTTAAAACCTACGCCACAATGGTAACTCCCCCTCTTTTTTTTTTTTTTTTTTTTTTTTTTTTGGAGGGGGTCAAAAACCACAGGGGATGTTTGACTTTTCCTGTGAAGTAACTAAACTTGTAGGGTGGACTGGAGAGATTTTTAAGAGGCCTTGGATACCTTGTTTGAAGGCCTTATACTCTAGATAAATGTCCTTGAATTGCTTGACCAGGGGCCTTGGTGGACTGTAATGGGGCCCTTCTTCACCTTACATAGAGAGACCATAGATGTACAGGTGCACAGATAAAAATCCTAAAGCATAGTTAATGTCCAAAGTGAAACTTAAAATCAATCATTTATTAAAATGAACTCATTCTTTTAAGAGAGCAGTGGGGGGGGGGGATTAGGAAGGACATCAAATTCTATTTAGAGAGATACAGATTTAAGAGCTCTTAGCCATACTTTGTGGAGCTTGTAGAAATGGTTTATTGGCAAAAAAAAAAAAACTTAAGAAAGGGGATTTTGGAGTGATCAAGTTTCATCAAAGGTTATATGACTGGGTATCAGAGTGAGATTTGGGTTGAAAAATACTAAATCTTGAGTTCTTTAGACCAGACTTGTTCAATTTTTTTTGTTGATGGAACCAGCCTAATGACTATGAAAAATAGAATCTCAACATTGGTAACCAAGGAATTTCAAATTTCAGGCTGAGTGGAGAGGTTCAATGGATTGCTGGTCTGTCTGCATCAACAGGTAACATTGATGGATTCTTCAAGTCAATTTTAACTGAGAGTATTGGGAAGTAGGAAGTTTTTTAGGCTCATACCCAAAGACCAACTGGTCAATGTTTGAAAAAATTCAAAGAAAAAAGACCTTGATTTGCATGAAGATGTATAAACATATATATATTCTGATTTGTATTGTTTTATTTATGGAAAGAACTTGAATGGGAAGGGGAAAAAAAAATCAAAGAGCTAGATTGAGAAGATTGGAAATGAATGACAGAATAGACCATCAAGTTCAGATCAAATCTGAAGATCAAATGGGTTTTTTTTTTTTTTTTTTTTAAAAAAAAAGAAGAACTTGACTGGGGATTAGGTTGAGATTGATGATGATCAAGATCATTGGTATTTGAATCCTGGTTTTTTGAATTGATGAGGTTCTGAGCTTGAAGGAAAAATCAAGGGTTTTTTTATCAAGGTGGTTTGGATTCAAATGGTCATATCAAATTCAATCTTCACTGAGATCAATCAAGAGTGATTTGAAGATGGATGAAGATCCAAAAAAAAAAAAAAAAAAAAAAAAATGAAACCAGATCCTTTTCAGTTTTAAAAAATGAGCAGAGATAACTAGGTTGGGATTACTGAAGATGAATAGAAGTGAAAAATAAATAAATGGATTAGAGTTCAAGATCAAAGTTTTAAACCATAAAACATAAACTAGGTGAAGGAGTGAGTGGTCTCAGATAGATGAATTGCAGAAATTTGGAAGTTTTGATGGTGGAATTTGAGGATTGGAATCCTACTGAAATCATGTCAGAATTCCAACTGCTTCTATGAGTTCTGAATATGTAAGTCAATCTATCCTAGTACAAAAAAAATCTTGGAATAAAATATCATAATAATTTTCAACTAGAATCTATAAATTTTACATGAAGCAAGAGATTAAGTGTGTTGTAAATTTTTGGAAGTATGGAAATGGATAGGTTTATTTCCAAATCCCCTCACACATTTTCATTGGAAGTTAAAACAATGGCTTTTTATGTAAAGTGGTTTTCCAAAAGTTATTGGAATGTTTGAGAAAGCCACAAGGTCCAGGTACTTTGAAAAATGTAGATGGAGCCAAGGGTGTCTTGTTACTGGTTTTGACCATACAATCATCTGGAACCCACTAAAGTTTACTTATTTAAAAATCACCACTGTCTTGGTGTCTTAAAATTAGCATTGACCTACTCTATTTGATCAAAAAAAAAACCTAGTGAGTAATTCCTTTTTGAAATCTTACTCTTCATCTTTGATTCTAATCCATGGTTTCTTATTATGGGATCTGGTCTTATTAAAGTAATTCTTTGTTTCAGAGGATAAAGATTATAAAACCAATGGAGAAAGGTACAACTGCACTGGTTAGAATCAATTTCAAGTCAAAAAAATTGGAAATCAAAGGGGTGGTCCACATTTTGAATTCTACTCTTGGTTATGTTTTGATAAATAAGAACAAGAAGAATGGTTAAAAATATTATTTCCCTACTATTGGTTAATACTATTCAACTGTTATTGGCTTGATTTTTATGCTGGATTGTTTTGGAGGGAAAAAAAAACTCATCACCAAGCTCAAAATATCTCTTAAAAACTGTCTTTCAAGATTTGGAATCCTTTGTCACAAAGATTTTCCAAAGTGGATGAAATCGGGGGGCTTGCCAAGGATCAGACTTGATCTCAAAGGAAACCTTATTTCTGAAGTCTTCTAAAAGAATATGGCAGATAGGAGGAGATTGGGAATTTTTAGTGGGTGGGGAATTAAGAGGAAGAAAAGTGCTAGGAATAAAGGAAGAAAATAGAACCAATGGAAAATTATATGTTTCATCAAGAAGGAAACCATGGCATATAAACTTCATCCAAAAATTCATTGGAGCAGGGCTAGAAAGGTGGTTGAGTTGCCCTCTTGCTTTGTGAAAGTTTTCACCCCAGATTTCATGAATTAATCTTGGGTCCTTGAAGATGAGGTTGGAATCCAGCTCTTTGAACATTTCTTTCCTGATTTAAATTCATTATTCAGTTTTAATTCCCAAAAAAACAGCTGTTCCTCTGAATGCCAAGTTTCCATCTCTCATGACACCTTGAAAATAGGATATATGTGGAATAGCTGTAGCAGGGGAGATGAAGTCTTTGTATTAGAACTAAAAGCAAAAAGAAGAATTGTTTTATAAGATGAATTATATTTTGAAGATACCACTCAATTTTTAAATTGAGACTTGGTAAAAAACCCAGAAGAAGAGAAAGATAATTTACAGGAAAACTAGAGGAAAAATCCAAAAAATCCAAAAAAAAAAAAAAAAAAAAAATGAAAAACTGAAAAAATGAGAAATTATCAAATGTAATAACTTACCCATTTATTTTTTTTTCTGTTTTTTCAAAAAAATGATTTTACAGGAGGATATGAAAGAGATTCATCATCTTCATCTTCTTTATTTTGTCTCTTGATTCTTGGACCAAGATTTTGTTCATCAGGCTTAACGATGTTATTGAAAATGGTTACAGACCTCTGAGAAAAGATTGAATGGGATCATTAACAAAACATAATATACAAAAAATTATAAAAAATAAACAGAAATAAAGTCTAACTATCTTAAGAAAATCTGTCACACAACCACCCCACATACTATAGGGCAATCTTAGATGATTGTGAGTGCAAAGGAAGAGACTGATTACAAGGGCGAGTGCAAGGTAGCAAGGCTAACTGCAAAGTGAAAAATTATGATGGGGTGACTCAACAAACAGTAAGAGGGGAGACATGAACCAATGGAAAGGAAATAGAAGCCAAGAACAATGTGATGACTTGATTTAGCAAGATGTGAGAAAATATGAAATTAACTAATTGAGAAGAAAATCTTCAGGCAGGCAACACAGCCTTTATAAGGTAATCCAAAGGTGACTAGATAGAGCCTGATAGATGGCTGTCTACAGCTAGGAGGCAATGAGTTAATGAATGACATGAACAGAATGGGAAAATTAAATAACATTACAGTTTTTCCAAGGTTGTAGCATAGGTGTGAGAAAATAGAATATGAGGGTACAAGGACATAAAAGATGGGGCAGGAAGGAAGGAAATTTGAAAAAATGCAACTGTGAAGATTTAGTTTATGCAGGGTAAGGGACTAGTCCATTTACAAACTATACAGTTGGTGTGGCTATCTAGGCATGGGTTCAAACTAGTGTGAGTGCTTGACCAAGAATAGAAGTTCAAGGGTTAATGATACCCAGGGTGGAAGAGCAAAGCTTGAATGGATGTTCAACCAGAGTAGAGTGAACTACAAGATTTGCAATTATATACTGAGTCAGTTGCCAAGATTGGAAGGTTTTTACGCAAGCCAGGGGAGGTAAGCAGAAGGCACCATTGACATTGTGCTTTGTTTTTCTCATGCTTATGGACTGAGGTAGATGGTACTAAGGAAGGGATATGCTGAAGCAAAGAAGACAATAACCCTTAAGCTTGAAGTGTGACAGTTGACCAGTTATAAAGCTGAAAGCTCCTGCAAGTGTTCAGATGATTTTCCCATTGATCCCAATTTTTTTTTTAACTACTGTATACCCTTAATACTAATATACTTCATTGCTATTAATAAAATTTGGAATTTAAATATTTTGTCATCTTCATCTTGTTGTTGCAAAAACTGCAATTTCAAAAACAACTAATGCATTCCTAGAACTGCCGTGCAAGGTCTCCAAGGCAAATGCAAACAATGCCATCCTTGAAAAGTGGCTTGTACCTTTCCTTTAAATAGCAAGCAGGTTGTTGATATGCCAGTGGCATCCACAAGTGAAGTACAAAGTCAAAGGTCTGCACCGCAATTTAACTATCATATACCACCAGTGCCAGAGGTTGAATTCTTGGGGATCCGGAACCCAGGTAAGTAAGGCTAGAGACTTTGAATAAATGAGAAAATGAAACTAATACAATGTAACTGTTTTTCTTTGTAGTACTTCCAAGATTCCAAAGATACACCACCAATACATCACCACTGTATTTTGGACTTTTGACCAATTTTCAGGCAGCCCAGGTGAATTCTAAGGTGCAAGGCAAAGTGCAAGGTGAAGAACAAGCTGTGGCAATACCAAAGGAAATCAGGGAAGAGTGGGTAGAAACTGAAGAAGGAAATGGAGCAAAAGGAGAAGAAGGAAAAGGAGGATAGGGAGGAAACAGGACGGAGGAAGGGAATGGAGCGGGAAAAGAGGAGGAAATTGGAATGGAAAGGGAGGTGGTGGAAGGGAATGGAATGAAAGGGAATGGGACGGAAGGCCAAAGAAAGGGGAAACAGGTGCAAGTTGTGGTGCCAATTGAGACTGATGCAAGGCGGTTGACTGGCAATTTTGGAGATGGTTTGTCAAGAGGCCAAAGAGAAAGAGCATATGAGGAGCTCTTGGAGGAAGGTGGATGGAATTCCTGGCCAAAGAGGGCTCAGACTGCAAAGTTTGAGGAGATATTCAAAAAACATCTGGTTACACAAGTACTGGTTTTAAGGCAAATATTGACTCTAATAAATGACAAGGATTTAGATGAATTCAGGTTGATGGTTGCAGAGTTGACCAAGATTTGGGAAGAGGAAGAACAAGAAATAAAGGAAAAATCTGTAAATATTTATGTAATTTTAGTTGTATTTTGTTTTAACTTTTATTTTTTTAATCATTAAATACATATTTTTTGTTTTAAGGAATAGAATTCACTTGGAATAGAATTCACTTGGAATAAAAAAACTTAAGAATCAAAAGATTTTCAAAGAAAAAAAATTTTAAGAAACTGAAAGGGAGAATTGGATAAGATTGGAAAGGTGATGAGATTGATTGGATTTAATCGAATGAAAATGTGGAATGGGATTGAAACAGATGGAATCAAGATTGGAAAGGTTTCCAAGGGTAGTTTTCATGGAAGTCCTGAACCAAATCAGGAGAGTTTTTAAGGTAATGGGCTGGTTCCCACAAGGTGCAATCTTTGTTGGACTGGAAGCCAGTCCATTTGATGAGGTATTGAATTTTTCCTTTGCATAACCTGGAATACAGAATATGGCTTACTTCCCACTCTAGATGGTCTTGGAGATCAACCTGTTCTGCAGGGGAAGTTCCGGAGGGGAATGGCTCTTGCCCAGGTATAGGACTTGAGCTGATTCTAGGAGAGATGCATGAAAGACCGGGTGGATACCTTTCCATTTCACAGGTAAGGTAAGTTTAAAAGTGTTGGGGGAGATAACTTTTTTGAATTTGAAGGGGCCAAGCTTCTGTTCAGAGAGTTTCTGGGTTGGGCAATGTGGTGTCATATTTATAACCTCAGATTGGGAACTGTGTTGCAGTCTGTGCGCTCAGCAGTTGGGTAGGTCAGGCTTAGCATTTGGTGCAGGCCAGGCCCACTCCAGGCGGGGTGGGCTTGCAACCCGCTTGGATGAAGCAGACCAATTAATGGATCCAACCCAACCAAGTGTGGGGGCGGCTAGTTTGGAAAGCAGGAGAAGGGCAATGGCAGTGTCATACGCGCCAGGGAGGTCCGTGCAAGCATAGGCCTGGACCAATCTGAGGATCACAGGATCTGCAGACGCGCGCAGAAGGGTAAAAATGGGGGCTCCAAGTAGGATGTGGCAGAGGGCCTGGCCATGAGAGGACAAACCAGAAGTACATAAGGGCCAAAGGGTTTGGACGGTACAGGTTATGGTTGGGTTAGGGTTCCAGATTTTAGGGTTTCTTTCTTAAATTTGTTGTCAGGCTTTCAGTTGCACTGGTACTTAGGTTAGGGTTGAGAGAGAGGGCTTGAAACGTCACTCTCAACTCCAGGTTGTATCAGGATCTCATCTCATATATATCTTATCACCAAAGGATCAGGGAAGGATTGAAGGGCAGGAATAGACAACTTCATTTTCTTTATTCATCTTTTTCTTATAAATATCTCTCTCTTTCTCAAAACCCATCAGTACTCAACCTCCTTACAGGCGCTTGGACCAATAACTTCCAAACTTGAGGACAACTTGGGGGAGTATCTCTCTCTTGCTTCTGTTGAAACACCAACAAGGTGAGTTGAAGAAGCACTCTTAGAAGAGGCAGATTTGAGAGAAAACACCTGGAAGACAGAAGAATGAGATGTAGCACGCAGTGAGAATCAAGGGAAAGAAAAAAGTTTGAATGAATGGTAAGATGCCAAGTCTGACCTGTTGAAACACCAAAGAAGTGAGTTGAAGAAGGGCTCTTAGAAGAGGCAGCTTTGAGAGAACACACCTGGGTGTGAGAGAAACAACAGGAAGTCATGGTGACAAAGTTGAAGAGAAGAGTAAGAAAATGAGAAATGAATACATGAAATTGAATTGAGAAGAGAAATTAGACATAACTGGATGACAGAAGAATGAGATGGAGCACGCAGTGAGAATCAAGGGAAAGAAAACAGTTTGAATGAAGAAAAAGTTGGAAGTCTCTGTCCTCCAGGAATCAAGCAGGTGGATCTTGATTGCAGAACTAGATTAGGTTTGCAACTTTGTTTATCACTACTGTTCCCCGCAGTCCAGGGTGTTCCTGTTACTTCTCCTCGCGGCGCAGGACGCGCTGGTGTGCGTGGAGTCTGCCTGGTCTCAATACCCCCCCTTTATCTTTAGCTTTGGAGGTGTAGGGCAGTACAGTCTTGATGATTTTTGAAGTGGGGAAGAACCTTGGTGAAGAGGTCTGCTAGGTTGGAGGAGGTGTCAATGTAGGAAATTTGAACAGATTCTCCTTCCAGTACCTCCTGTATCCAGTGGTATTTCATGTCAATGTGCTTCAAGAGCAACTGATACATTAGATTCTGGGAGAGCATCAGCGCGCCTCTGTTGTCAACGGACACCAGGGGCACTGCAGGGAGCAAGTGTTGCATGGATTTGAACAGAGACAGGAGCCAGGTTTCCTCCTTTATGTTGATTTCTCTCTGTTGTTTTCCTTGTCTATCCTACGCTGTCTCATCTTCCTACTAAGTCTCTTCCTGTTATCCCTTCTTTTCCACACCGTATCTGAACCCCAAACCCGATTGGGTAGTTTCCACATCCTCGCGGCGTTTCCTATCGAACTCCGCTCCTCAACTTCAACTCCAACCACAACATACAAGGAGCAACACAAACTCACTCAACTCCTTTGACTCATCAATAACCTGATCACCTCTTGTCCGGATTGCTTGTAGGTATTACTACTGTCTTCAACTCTACATCAAGGCTTATCCAAAACGCAATCTCTCTGCTTCAGATCAAAATCCCTACCAGGTCGGATCGGTTACTGGATGTTCAAGAGTTGGGAGTTATAACTTTAGTACCTTGTAAATCTGTTTGATCTCAAACATCTTTACTACGGTCTCTTTATTCATATCTATTCTTTTCTCCTAGTCACCCTCAGTTAGCTTGGTTCTGCTCATACTTCACCGGCCACTTTACCGCCAGCAGAACTTACCTCCGCGTTGGTGCTTTTGTCTTCTCTGATGTTTCTCCAATATCATTATTTGCTCATTCCTTTTGCAATCTATCAAAACCAGTCTGGTTCAGGTTTCTCAGCTATCTCAACCTTTCTCACGGTTAAAAGCCAAAAGGACTCAAAAAGCTCAACCACCATGGCACCGCCCTCTGAAACACCTGGACCAGGTGGAGAAAGCAACTTCAAAGCGCTGGCCCTCAAATCCCTCATGGAATCAACTCCACTACTTACCAACCTCAACTACTCAGTCTGGAAAAAGAAAATGGAAAGGCTGTTCAAAATGCAAGGTATCCTTCATCTCATTAACTCAGATAATCCTCACGAGGAGATTCCAGAAGATGACAAAATGGCCGGCTACTTAATGTCCAAGCTTGATCCAGCTACCCACACTAACATCATCACCTCCGATAATGAAGATTCTTCTAAACTCATCTGGTTGGCTGCAAAAAGCCACTTTGCCTCCAGCCAAGCTGCCAACAGGGCCCGCATGTTCTTCAACTTTTTGTACCTTGGTTTTGACCAAAACAACATTGATGGATTTGTAACGTCGGTCAAGCAGCATTTAGGTAAACTTGATGAAGTCGGCATTGACTTGCCCTCAGACATACTCAGTTACCTAATTTTGTTCAAGCTGCCCGACTCTTTCAAATCTATTTGCTCTCAAATAATGCATTCTGGCGCCAATCTCACTATCACTCTAGTTCTCAATCATCTGATCCAACATTGAAATGAAGTTCAATCAAAAAATCAAGAGACCTTGGAAACCTCCACCGTCCTTTACCATCAAAACCATCAAGATCCAAATGCGCCTTGCTGTGAAAATGGGAAACATAATCCTCAGGTCAAATCTTATCCTTGGTCCTCATGTTGGGTCAAATTCCCCAATCTCCGACCAGAACACCCGCCGAATAAAGCCAGGCGCAATGCTAAAAAGAAAGAAGAAGCCCATTTTCTCTCATTCTTCTGCGCTCTCAACCACATCCGTCAACCTGAGGAGAATTGTTTTATACTGGATAGTGGCTGCTCTATCCACATGTTCAAAGACAAAAGTCTCTTCAGCGAGCTCACATTCCAATCCGGACTTGGCAAAATTAAAACTGGCAAGAAGGGGAGTGATTTGACCATCATGGGATTAGGCACCGCCAACCTGTCAGTCAACAACTACTCCATCTCTCTCAGAGACGCCGCTTGGGTTCCTGAGGCTACGGTCAACCTCATATCCATGGGAGCGCTACTGAAGAAAGGGTGTACTATCTCCGTAAATACCAACTCAACTATGCCTACGTTCTCTGTCAAATTCAATGGAAAAACCATCCTAGACGGTTCTATACAAAACAATCTTTTGGTGCTCAACAACATGCCTCCTCTCAGCAACAAAAGCTGCTACCAAAACCAAACTGAACTGTACGAGCTTCACACTAAACTAGGTCACGCCGGTCTGGACAGAATCAAAAAACATCTAGGCTATAATCTTGAACAAGAGGCCAAGGACAACTTCGAATGTGTCGCCTGCAAGAAATCTAAGATTTTGAAAACTCCTTTCAACCTCAAACAGACCCCCGCCAAACGAGCCTTTCACAGACTGCATCTCGACCTGATGGGGCCCCTGAATCCTACAAGCAAAGGAGGTATGAGATACTCCCTTACAGTAGTTGACAACTTCTCCGGCTATTTGTTCAGCTTCCCCTTACCATCAAAAGACGCAACCACGGCCACTATCATGTTCATGATCAACAATGAAGCCAAAAAGCAAGGCCATTACCCTATCAAAATTGTCAGTGATGGAGGCGGTGAATTCGTCAACGACACCTTATCCGTATATTTCAAATCAAAATTGATCCTCCATTTAGTCAGTGAACCCTACCATCCTCAGCATAACGGGAAAGCTGAACGCCCAAACAGGACGATCATGGAGTCCCTTAGAGCCGCTTTCAGTGAATCTCATATTCCAAAAAACTACTGGCACGTTGTAATCCAAAGCTGTTGCTTTGCATTGAACCAAATCCCAGCAAAAAAAGGTGAAGAAAGTCCCTGGAAGTTACTGCAGAAAACCAACATTCCATCCAACTATTTAAAACCTATCGGATCAAGAGTGATCTACCTTCTCAGCAACACTAAAATTCCCTCCAAACTATCTGAAAAAGGGGCCAAAGGCATCCTAATTGGGTACAACCCCAGGCTATTATCCTATAAACTAATCTCCAAGTCAGGTAAGATTATAGATACCAAGCATGTAGAGTTCCTCAAGTCAAAGGCCTCTCCTCTCAAAAAACCCAGTGACTTATAGCTCACTCCTGTTAACTCTGTCACAGCTGAACCCATAGAAGGGCCCTCAACCACTGAGGACTTAACCAATATCAAAGACCAAAAACCATCCATCTCCAAGTTGATCTCTTCCTCCGGATCAGATTCCAACTCTGACAAGACTGCTCAGTCAATTAAAACCTCACTGCAACCTAATCTAAGGGATTGCAGATTAATAAAACCCCCAGTCAGGTATGGCTACTTCAAGTCCAAAGAGGTCCCCTCAAACATTCACGAGGCCCTCGAACAACCCAAATGGATTCCTTCCATCAACAAAGAACTCAATACCGCTGAAGACCTCAAAGTCTGGGAAGACGCCAAGGACTCAGAAGTTACCAACCCCCTGGACACTACCTGGACGCTCAGGTGAAAAGAAGACCTACACACTGGTGCTGTCACGCTCAAGTCCAGAGTCTGCGTCCAGGGCTTCAACCAAAGATACGGCATTGACTACTTGGACACCTTTGCTCCCACTGGCAAAATCGCCTCTCTTTGAGCTCTTCTGGCCTACTCAGTCAACAAAGAACTCCCCATACTTCAATTTGATGTTAAGGGGGCCTTCCTGCACGCTTCCCTAGATGAAAATGTATACATCAAAACTCCCGTAGGATCAAAGAGAACATGTAAATATCTTAAACTCAAGAAATCCCTCTATGGCCTAAAACAGGCTCCCTCAAACTGGTATAAAACCTTGGTCAACTGGATCAAAAGTGAAGGCTTTAGAGAAAGCAATTCCGATCCCTGTCTGTATTTACACGACAACTCTCACACCAGTTTATTTTTCCACGTGGATGACCTAGTCATGGTTGGAAACGTTGAACACTTTAAAGCTGTCTTCTTGAAGAAGTTCAAAGACTCATCTGCGCACAAAGTTGACACCCTCCTGGGAATGAAAGTGGAACGGGGGAAGAACTCCATCAGTCTATCACTCCCAAATCACATTAAAAAAGGCCTTGAAGAACTCAACTTAACCGACGCCAAACCGTTAAGCAACCCCTGCACTCCGGGGCTTCATCTCCTGCCAGCATCGGAAGAAGAAATTAGAAAGTTCAAAGAACTCAATGTCAACTATTGCTCCCCCATTGGTCGTCTCAATTTCATCGCTAATCTCTCCAGGCCAGATATCAGCTTTTCTGTGTCCAGCTTAGCTAGATTTTTCAAACGACCCGGTATTACCCACTGGAAAGAATTCATTCATGTTTGGCGTTATTTATTAAACACGATTGACTTCAAACTTGTGATCAAAAGCAAGTCCAATGCCCAACATCTCACAATCTACAGCAATGCGACCTGGGGAGATGACCCAGACACTCGTCTCTCCCAATCTGGTTTATTATGCTTGTTCAAGGGAAGCCCAATCTACTGGACTAGTCAAAGACAACGTTGCATTGCTCATTCCTTGACCGAAGCCGAGTGTAATTCTCTTTCCACAAGTCATCTTGAAGGAAAGTGGCTTCATCACTTATTAAGCAAACTATGGCGTCAACCTTTGAATCCTCCTATACACCTGATTGACAATAAAGGCCTAGACAACAAATTAAAAAAGTTTGGTACAAAATCTCATGCTAAACACATCAACATAAAATTTAAAAGCTTACGCAACAACTTGAACAAAGGAATCATCAAAATTATGCTGATCCTCTCTCAAGATATGCTTGCAGACGCCTTAACTAAAGCTGCGAGCAATGCCTCTGTAAAACGGCTGGCTGAGTTTGTTAATTCCTAATTTCTCTTGATGTAGAGTTGTGCCAGCGTGTTGATTTCTCTCTGTTGTTGTCCTTGTCTATCCTACGCTGTCTCATCTTCCTACTAAGTCTCTTCCTGTTATCCCTTCTTTTCCACACCGTATCTGAACCCCAAACCCAATCGGGTAGTTTCCACATCCTTGTGGCGTTTCCTATTGAACTCCGCTCCTCAACTTCAACTCTAACCACAACATACGAGGAGCAACACAAACTCACTCAACTACTTCAACTCATCAATAACCTGATCACCTCTTGTCCGGATTGCATGTAGGTATTACTACTGTCTTCAACTCTACATCAAGGCTTATCCAAAACGCAATCTCTCTGCTTCAGATCAAAATCCCTACCAGGTCGGATCTGTTACTGGATGTTCAAGAGTTGGGAGTTATAAATTTAGTACCTTGTAAATCTGTTTGATCTCAAACATCTTTACTACGGTCTCTTTATTCATATCTATTCTTTTCTCCTAGTCACCCTCAGTTAGCTTGGTTCTGCTCATACTTCACCGGCCACTTTACCGCCAGCAGAACTTACCTCCGCGTTGGTGCTTTTGTCTTCTCTGATGTTTCTCCAATATCATTATTTGCTCATTCCTTTTGCAATCTATCAAAACCAGTCTGGTTCAGGTTTCTCAGCTATCTCAACCTTTCTCACTTTAGGCCCTTGTAGAGGACCTTGTACTTGGCCTTGGTGGTAGACATGGATACCATCTCCTGCTTCTTGGAGCACCAGGAAAGGATAGAGCCTCCCAACATCAAAATGTACCCAGAATAAGACCGCTGGGTGTCTGTACAGTTCCCAAAGTTGGAATCAGTAGGGATCACCAACTCGGCAGAGGCCAAGACTTGCAGAACCAGTTTGAACTCAGGTGTGCCAGCCAGGTAGCGCAAGAGATGAATTACAGCATCCCAGTGGGTGCTGTTGGGTTTCTTGAGATTTTGCAATAGCTGAGAGACCATAAATGAGATGTTGGGCCTTGTTGAGACTTCTAGATAGTTGAGGAGGCCAATGGCTTGGCTGTAGTTGATTCCATGGAGGAGGAATGCCTGGTGCTCATTGTTGCTGGATGAGCACAGCCGGGTGCGGGGAGTAATTGGAGTTGGGACAGTGCAACACTCATTAATGTTGTACTTTGTGAAGATGCTCTCTAGATAAGTCTGCTGTGACAGAGCCATGGACCAACCAATTTGTTGCAGACAGAGACCCAGAAAATGAGAGGAAGGGACAAGATTGTCCATGAGGAAGCAATCCTTGATTAGAATCTTGAACTGGCCAACTTCATGGCTGACAATGACTAGGTTGTCAACGTACACCTGAAAAAAGAATTCCCAGCCTGCAACATTAGAGACAAAAAGACATGGGTCGGCGGCCAAGGCTTTGAACCAAATGGAGAAGAGGAAGTCCTTGAGATTGGCATACCACACTCTGGGTGCCTGCTTCAAGCCATAGATAAATTTGTTGAGCTTGAGACAGAACCCAGAGGGAACATCCATGATGGCCGGGGGCATAGATAGATGTGTTCCTTTAGAATGCCGTTGAGGAAGGCATTTTTGGTGCCCATTTGATGAATTTAATATTGCTTTGACATCTCTATGTTTATTGCTGCTTGAAGAGCAGTCTACTGGCCAGTGGGGGAATAGGTAAGGTTGTAGTCATCTTTATCTTGTTTTTTGCCCTGCACGCAGAGATGTGCCTTGAACTTGAGAAGTTTGCCAAGTTTTTCCAGTTTCCTCTTGAAAACCCAGACGTTTTTCAGTAGCCTAGTGCCGACCAGGATGAGAAAAATGCTCCAGAAATTCAGGCGGCACATGGCATCCAGCTCAACCTTCACTGCTTTGAGCCATTCCACACAGTCCGCAGAGTGTTGGGAGTGACTTAGTCAGCAACAAAAGCCTTGACAGCAGCAAGCATGGCCATTGCCGCATTTCCCTGACGCCTGTGAGAAAAGATCAACAATTCATTGAGGTTGGCGCTGTCAGTTTTAGGCGGCACGTTGGAATTGAGCAGGTAGTCCCACCCGGGCTGTCCTTTGGCAGGTGGTACAGTGTAAGAATCCAAACGGTGCCCGGCAGTGGCAGTTCTGTGGAGGGGAAAGGTTCTGTTTAGGCTTCCTGCCTGAGTGTTACAAAAATATTTAAATTTAACCAAGATCAAAGTCCAGAACCTGGTAAACGAGGGACCAAATTTAAGAGGATAAAGATGATAGTAGTCGGTAGCTGGGGAAACAACACTATCTGAGGCAAGATGATGCCAGGAAAAACTTGAATAGAAGAAGTCAAGGATTGTTCAGAGGTCAACAAGACAAGGCAATTGTAAGTCACAACACCCACAAGCTAATAGCTCTGGTCGTCAGCAGAAGCTTAGGAAAGATCAACTGAATCCCAAACAACCTCCAGGTTCTTAATGAACCTGCCCAACTCTCTGCAATCAAGCGCTTGAAGGGAACCAGATAACTGTGGGTGGCTGCACAAGACAAACCTAATTGTTTGAAGAAGCTCTAGAAGAAAAAAAATAACTGATTCAAACAAGGATAACCCAACACTTCTCAAGGGACTCAAGAGTAGCGTGGCGGAATTCAACTTCAAAAGAAATGAAGGGAGTTTTAAGACTCTAGCTTTTAAACTTAATGAAACCTCTTCAGTCAAACGTGACTGGTTCCAGAAAGATAATCAAAGGATGATCAGGACAAGTATGGTTGGATAAAGGGATCAGGAGTGGTGTAACACACTCAAGAATTCAATCAGTCAAATTATTCTTCAACCAGAAAAGCTATTGGTTGGTGATAAAGATCAAGGATCAGGGTTTTGAGTATGGAGGCTCAAGGATCAAGGGGCAATCATGGATATACCCAAATTTTAGTCTCAGATGAAGGGGAATGAGACCCCATGGATGATATATTTTAGGATAATAGTGATGATGTTACTCTCTGGTAAGGTACCATATGATACCCCTCCCAAAAGGCAGGGGAGAGCCCCGCCTTATATGGGCAGCAGGCCCTGTTGAACTATGTACAAAGGATTCTACAAATAGATTGGATTTTTTTTTTTTTTTTTTTCAGATGATCAGAAAAATTGATCACGCAGGCCGTTGGAAATCCAGCCTCCCTGACTGGGGTGGGATCTTTCTCATCCCTTCAACTCTCTTGCGTCTTTCCACAGAAGGGCGCGCGCAACAACACTGGGATCACCCACCCCTCACCCAAAGGCGGAAGGGGTGGGAAAAGAAATGAACCAGACCGCCCGCTGATGTCTGCGGGCGGTAGACAAGGTTTTCCCACCCCCACCCAAAGATAGAAGGGGGTGGGAATGATTGACGGATCTAGAATCTCAGGACATTGATTGATGGTGAGATTGGATGTGAAGAAGAAATTGAGATTGAGTTGAGAGATCCAGGTTGGATTGGATCATCAATGGGTGATGAAGATCAACTTGGATTGATGCATGTCAAGAATCCTGTAATCTCAAGAGTCATCAAGATTGGATACAGGCCAAAGAGTTAGATTGAGTTGGGATGGGAGCTATAGATCTTATTGATGCCCTTGGGATGACAATCAAGAGGGCTGCATCAATGAGTAGACCAATGGCAAAGATCAATAGCTGATGGAACCAAATGGGTGATAGAGAGGTGGATAGGGTGAGAGGTAGACTACCCAATAGGAAAGTTGAGATGAACATGACTTTGGAGTGGTTGTTGGAAGGGTAGTGAGGCATCTGAGGCAAAGTTGGACGGGGATGGGGGTGGGGTTGAAGGGGTCGTTGGGTGAGGTTTTAGAGCTTGGGTTTGGATTAATGGGATGGGATGGTAGGAAGGCAGGAGCGTTGGTGAGCAGGTGGACGGTGGCTTGATGATCTGATTGGATGAGGATGAGGATGGATGAGGAGGAAGTTTGGGCCAAGCGGGTCTTGGCCCGCGCGTTTGGCCAAAAGGAAGGCGGGAACAAAGAGAGAAGGAATCAAACGCAATGCCTAGGTGATGAGACCAAGAGAGGCCTGTCCTAGACCACTGGGACAGAGGGATGTTTGAAAGGACCAGGAAATTGGAGGAGTGATTCTGAAAAAAATTCCAATTTTTTTTTTTTCAGATGACACCTAAATAAAAGAATTGTAATTTTTTTTTTGAATTTTCTGCATCTGGTCCAGGATGTCCAGAGTTGGTCACCACATCTCTCCCCAACTTACAGACTTTACCTAGTCTGCACCTGAGCTTGATTTCATAAAACAAGAAGGGAAAGATGATTCAACACAAGGAATGGCCATTTGATCTTGAGGGTGATTGAAAAGAATATCTTGACCCATCAAAAGAAAGTCCTAGAGTTGACTACAATAAAATGAAGAAGGCGTCCCAGGTGCTCACGTATGTGGCATACAGTGGAGTTTCACAACAAAACGCAGCAGATGACCCTGGTGGTGCACAATTGGGAGGACTTACTTCTGATTGAAGTTGTCTCCACAACAATGAAATTTCTTGAACTGATCAGCAGAGAACCTTCTGGCCATCTGAGTACCATCCAGTTCCTCCAAAAAATATGATCCACCTCTGACTTGATGGACCACTCAATAAGGATCATTCCAGCAATTGGAAAAAAACTTTCCCCACTGAGTTTCCAAGGATTGATTATAAGCTAAAACTAGATCACCAGGATTCAAGGGATCCCTGAATCAATTGGAATGCTTATCCTCCCAATACTGGACTGATTTTTCTCTTGAATCCATCATTTTCTGATAAGCTTTGTCACAAACATCTTCACTTTGCTCCACTTGCCTGGATCTGGCAACTAATAGATCAGTGGTGGAGGAAACCTTTTCCCAAGAAATACCTAGGAAAGATTTCATTTCCAGATCAAGAGGCAGCACAGCCCTTTGACCAAAGAGGATTTTGTAAGGTGAGTAGCCAGTGGTTTTTTTAGTTGAAGTTCTATCAGAGAAGAGGACCAGAGGAAGAAATTTGCAACAATTCTTTCCACTTTCACCAGCCAATTTGACAAGAGCAGCCTTCAAAGGGGCATGGCCTCTTTCCAAGATGCCTTGTCCTTCAGGATAATAAGGAGTGGTCACCCTATGTTGACCAGAAAGCAATTGGATCATTTTGGCCAGTTTGCCACCATCAGTTGAATAAGATTGAGCCAAGCCATAACGCATTGTCCAAGTCTCATAAAGGAAGGCTGCTACTGATTCAGAGCTGAGGTTCTTAAGAAACTTTTCTTCAACCCATCCAGAAAAATCATCTCTAGCCACAATGAGGTACTTAGCTCCACCAGCCTCAATGCGAACCACATCCATAGCAATCCTTCTAAAGACAGTGGACTCTCCAGTAGGATAAAAAATTTCAGCTGGGGGCCTAAGATCACATTTCTGACATACTTCACAACTCTTGCACCATTGAGAGACTGATTTCTTCAAAGAAGGCCACCAGAATTGTTTGGATATACGTCAATAGGTTTTGGTTTCGCCACAATGCCCAAGGCCTTCATGGAGACTTTCAAGGATTGAATCTTGTTTAGAGGGGATAGTGACAACAACTAGAGAACAAGGATTGCCTCTTTTCATAAGCCTAGTACCTTGGACAAAGAAATTGGAGGAATTCCTTTTGAGTGATTGAAAATCTTTAGAAGAGAGATCAGGAGGCCTTTGGAGAGTGGAAAGGTACTGCTCTAATTTTAGCCAGAAACCTTGTTGGAAGCCAGAATAATCTTGGGAGGAAAAGTTGAAGACTGGACAAATTAAAGGCTCCTCCTCATCAAAGTCCACTCCAGCATCCAATTCTTCATCTCCAAGGGGGCTTCAAGATAAACCATCAGGCCTGGTGAAGGATTTTCCAGGTCTATGAACAATATCAAAAGAGAAAAGTTGGATAAAGGCCACCCAATGAGTTATAGGAGCATTTGGGAAGCTGGGGGCATTGATCATTTCAATGATGGATTGTGCGTCAACTTGTAACTCAAAGTGTTGACCCCAGAGGACAGTTTGGAGTTCCTTCAACATTCAAGCCACGCCACAGAGTTCCAGTTTTGGTTGGGAGTACCTGGATTCTACATCTGCAAATAAAAAGGATTCATAGAGATCAGGACGGTCCTGACCATTTTCATCTTCCTGAGTGAGGACAGCCCAAACAGATTGATAACTAGAATCAACAGCCAGTTTGATCTTGCAAGCTCCCGGTCCATAAGCAATCTTTTTCAAGACTATGTCTTTTCCAACCATCATTTTAAGTAGCTGAAAAGAATGTTCACAATCTTGGGTCCAGATCCACTCAGCATCTTTTCTGGTCAGACAAGGTAGAGGAGCACAGATTTTGGATAGAGATGGGATAAAGATTCAAAAATAAGTAACAACACCTAGAAACCCCCTGTTTTCAGTTGGATTGATGGGAGTAGGCCAAGAGAGGATTTTGTTGACTTTGGATGGAGCCATCCTTCTTCCTTCCTTGCAGACCACATGACCAAAAATTTCCAGAGCAGGGACACAGGCAGCCAATTTGGATCCAGAGACAGTGAGGCCAGATTCTTTGATTTGGAACAAGATCCTTTCCAAAGTGGTTGCATATTTCCAGATAAATCAACGGATTCCTGAATGCCAGGGTAATAGCTCATTGTTATAATCAGAAACTGGTCCTTTAATTCCGCCATCATCAATAAAGATAACAGCATGATCAGGGATTTCATCCTGGATGATCCAAACCATCTGAGCCTGATAGACTGCAACAAAGTTGATGGCTCCTTGAGGCAATTGAGTAAGTTGGAAACAACAAAGGGGAGTATTGAATGTAGTAAGAGGGCCAGAAATTGGATGTAAGGACTGTTTTTCATAGCCACCCATAATGTCACCTAGACCATAGCAAGCTCTCCCAGAGAAGGATTCAAAAAATTCCTCAGTAGCAGGGGGGATACCAGAGTCTTTAATAGTAACCTTATTTAGAGGCTGGAGATCATGAACTATTCTAAGTTTACCGTTACTTTTAAGGACACAGAAAACAGGACTGGAATAGCTAGAAGTTGACTGTTTGTATAAACCGGTTTGGACTTGTTCCTGGACCAACTTGATGAATTTGTTGACTTTGGCAGCAGGGATTGGGATCTTTTTCTTTTGCCAGGGATCATGTTCTACTACAGGAATGATATAAGGCAGACCATAGGATTCTTTCAAGAGACTTCTCTCTTCTTCACAGAAAGCAATAGCTTTTTCCCTAAAAGCCAAGAAATTTTTGATCAAATACAACTCATCAGGTAGAAGCCATCCATCTGGTCCAAAGTTGACTACTCCCAGACGTTCTTTGGTGACACAAACAGAGGGGATGAATGGACCAGTGAGAGACCAAGGTAAACCATAGCAAGGATTGCGGGATAGAGGAGGACGCCTAAGAGGAGGGTTGAGATTGAGAGGCATTGGTTGCTTGACTGGTTGGATTTTCCTAGCAACTGGTTTATATTTGGAGGCAAAAGAGAGCGGTTCTTGTTTTTGCCACAAGTTGAAAAGAGAGATCTGACTACAAGGATTGAGACCAAGTTCTAGTGCCTTCCAAGTTTGATGTTCCGCAATGTTTTCAAAAGGTGCCTTTTCCATAAAAGAAGTCCCAGGAGATAATACATTGCTCACATGTGTGGCACAAGGTAGGGTTTCAAAAATGATAGTAGTAGGATACCCCGGTGGTGCACAATTGGGAGGACTTACTTCTACCCCAATTTGCCTCCACTGAAGCCCATATTCTTCAATAAAAAAGCCACCAAAAATAGGATCAAGATTGGGATCTAGTTTAGACTCATTGCGGAGATTCAAACCAGAACTGAGAGAAGGTTGATTAGGAATAAGAGTACAAGGAAAAGAAGAAACAACAGATGAAGAAGAAATATTTTTGTATTTTTCCATTTTGATTTGTTTTTGACATTTGATATTTTTGAGATCAAAAGAAAAAGTTGAAAAGGAAGAGAAATAAGCCTCTGGGATGAGAGTTGACCCTTGAGTTGACGTTTGAGGCTGAAAAGAACTACAACTATTAGTAGGATCAACTATTCCCATAAAAAATGAGAGGAACTAGAATTATCCTTCTTTTTTCCTTTTAGAGATGACTTAGGAAAATGACCAGGGAAATCTCTTTCCCAGCAACCAGAATCCAAAGAACAAAGAGGAACCTCAATTTTTCTACCATCAGAATCAGGGAGGAGGATTCTCTCCCCAACTTGATCAGAAAACATAAGAGTTGCTCCAAAATTGATTAAGAAAGGTTTACCCAAGATAATAGGTCCATCCAAGCGTGTGATCCAGAAATGACAAGTTCCAATGATGTTTCAGCCAATCCGGACTGGAACGTCTTTAACAATTCCAACCAATTTGCAAGACTGGTTTCCTACTCCATACACCAAAGAGGTGAAGCTGACCCTAGGGCTGAGTTTAAGTTTGCAGGCCATAGCATCTGAGATCAAGTTGAGCTGAGAACTAGAGTCAACAAGGAGTGAGACTGTTTTTGCTGATTAACCAAGATAGCAGGGAAGAAAACCAAGAGGACAAGAGTAAAGATTAGACTCAGAAGAGGGATCTGTTCCACCAGAATCCTCCGTCAAAGTTCCAGAGGAGACCTTGAGTTATTCAGGACCAATTTTCACACATCAACAAGAAAACCATTTCTTCATTCCTTCAGCAACAGATGGAGAGATTGACAGGAGTTCAGCCACAGATAGATCAGGAATTTTAACATCAGAAATTTTCTTTAATACCCCTTCCACAGCATTGGGGTGATCTTTGGAAATTCCCTTCTCAAACCAAACTTTGGACTGGGTGGAGGGAGGAAGATTGGGTGAAGCATGAACAGGATCAGGGGATTGAGGAGGTTTAATAGATGAGGGATGAAGATCAGGGTGATCTTGAGACCTTTCCATGAGTGGTTCTTTTTCCAACTCCATGTCTTTACATCAGAAGAGGGCTCAGGTGAGGATTGTTGTTTGGGTGATTTTTGGAGGATCAAGGTTGGAAAGGAAGGAGCTTTATGAGGTTTGGGCTCCTCATGTTGCTTCCTAGCCGGATTGGATTGGAAAGTACCAACCAGAGAGGAGGAGGAAATAGCTGGGGGATACCAGGGTTGAAGAGTACCACAAGAAGATTGGAAATCCACAGAAGCCAAGGATGCCTTCATAGAAGGGGGTGGCTGGTCAGAGGCCACCACATGAAAAATAGGGCAAGATGAATCAAAAGGGATCAGGGAACCATTAGGAAGAAAAAAGTTATTCCCTTTTTTCTCTACCAATTTCTTGTCTTTGTCCTTTTGGAGTTTGAGACATTGACTGGTTCCATGGCCTTCCCTGTGGCAATAATAGCAGACTAGAGTATTTTTAGGAACAGCACTAGAATGTTTAGGAACAACAAGGGAGGAAATCTTTTGATCCATTTTTTTCTCAAAGGCTTTGAGCAGTTTAGTGATCTTGTCCATTGTAGCAGTTTCTCGGTTAGGCTGGGGGTTCTTGGGCCTGCAATCAGATTCCATTTTATTCATAATCTTGTTTGAATCTTTGAAAGAGGGAGCATGGACTGGTTCAGTGGTTTTAGATCTTTCAAAAGTGAGGGCTGTTTGACCTTTCATAACTTTATCCACCACTCCCCTAAGGATAAGAAAAGCAGGGAGCTTGAATCAATTATCCCTGGTAGTGATCATGGATCCAGACTCAACCAGTTTTTCCTTGATCCTTTCCTGCACTCCAAGAGAAAAAGATTGGAAAAATCAGACTCAAATGTTGTCCACTGTGTCAATGTGATTGTTTAGGGACAAGGTAGGATTGGATGGGATCCTAAGATTTCCTAAAGGACTGATAATCAGAAGCTGAAGCCACACCACCATTGGAGATCCACTGGGAGACAAGGTTATCTAGATCCTGCAAATTAAATTGTTCTACATCTATTTTTCCCCAATAGGCCAACATTGGTTCCCGCAGGAGGGCCCAGTTATGTTGTTTGAAACCTTCAAACGACTCGATGATTTCCATAACTTCATCAGAGGAGATAAAAAATTGTAACTGGTAGGCCATATCAAATTTGCTAGCCCCGTCCACCAAAGCAGCCATCTTGTACAAGTCCAAGAAGCATTCCAAATTTGTCCCATTGAATCCTAAGTTCTTGTTCTGGGGCTTGATCTTAACTATCTTAGGACAAGTAGAAGAGTCGCTGGTAGATTCCATTTCGCCAAAGTTTCCTAAAAGATCCAAGGCACAGATTTCCAAAGTGGCTCACAAATGTGGCAAGAGTAGGGTTTCTTGAAAACAACAAGTATATTGCCCAGATGGTGCACAATTGGGAGGACTTACTTCTAGAACAAGTCGCCTCCACAGATCTAAAGAAAAAAAGAAAGAGATTGGATTTCAAAGTTGATGATTGTTGGGACTGTAAATCCCAAGGTTTCTGGTTTGATCCCGGCCTGAAGGACCAAATGTAAGACTCCAAACAGTGATAGGCCGTGACAGTTCTGTGGAGGGGAAAGGTGCTGTTTAGGCTGCCCTCCTGAGTGTTACAAAAATATTTAAATGTAACCAAGATCAAAGTCCAGAACCTGGTAAACAAGGGACAAAATGTAAGAGGATAAAGATGATAGTAGTCTGTAGCTGGGGAAACAACACTATCTGAGGCAAGATGATTCCGGGAAAAACTTGAATAGAAGAAGTCAAGGATTGTTCAGAGTTCAACAAGACAAGGCAATTGTAAGTGACAACGCCCACAGGCTAATAGCTCTGGTAGTCAGCAGAAGCTTAGGAAAGATCAACTCAATCCACAAAAACCTCCAGGTTCTCAATGAACCTTCCCAACTCTCCGCAATCAAGCACTTGAAGGGTACCAGATAACTGTGGGTGGCTGCACAAGACAAACCTAATTGTTTGAAGAAGCTCTAGAAGCAAAAAAATAACTGATTCAAACAAGGATAACCCAACACTTATCAAGGGACTCAAGAGTAGTGTGGCGGAATTCAACTTCAAAAGAAATGAAGGGAGGTTTAAGACTCCAGGTTTTAAGCTTAATAAAACCTCTTCAGTCAAATGTGACTGGTTCCAGAAAGATAATCAAAGGATGATCAGAACCAGTATGGTTGGATAAAGGGATCAGGAGTGGTGTAACACACTCAAGAATTCAATCAGTCAAATTCTTCTTCAACCAGAAAAGCTATTGGTTGGTGATAAAGATCAAGGATCAGGGTTTTGAGTATGGAGGCTCAAGGATCAAGGGGCAATCATGGATATACCCAAATTTTAGTCTCAGATGAAGGGGAATGAGACCCCATGGATGATATATTTTAGGATAATAGTGATGATGTTACTCTCTGGTAAGGTACCATATGATAACCCTCCCAAAAGGCAGGGGAGAGCCCCTCCTTATATGGGCAGGAGGCCCTGTTAGACTATGTACAAAGGATTCTACAAATAGAGCGGTTTTTTTTTTTTTTCAGATGATCAGAAAAATTGATCACGCGGGCCATTGGAAATCCAGCCTCCCTGACTGGGGTGGGATCTTTCTCATCCCTTCACCTCTCTTGCGTCTGTCCGCGGACAGGCGCGCGCGACAACACCGGGATCACCCACCACTCACCCAAAGGCGGAAGGGGTGGGAAAAGAAATGAACCAGACCGCCCACGGATGTCCACGGGCGGTAGAAAACGTTTTCCCACCCCCACCCAAAGATGGAAGGGGGTGGGAATGATTGACGGATCTAGAATCTCAGGACATCAATTGATGGTGAGATTGGATAGGAAGAAGAACTTGAGATTGAGTTGATAGATCCAGGTTGGATTGGATCATTGATGGGTGATGATGATCAACTTGGATCAATGGATGTCAAGAATCCTGTCATCTCAAGAGTCATCAAGATTGGATACAGGCCAAGGAGTGAGATTGAGTTGGGATGGGAGCTACAGATTGTATTGATGCCCTTGGGATGAGGATTGAGAGGGAGGCGCCAATGAGTAGACCAATGGCAAAGATCGATAGCTGATGGAACCAAATGGGTGATAGAGAGGTGGATAGGGTGAGAGGTAGACTACCCAATAGGAAAGTTGAGATGAACATGACTGTGGAGTGGTTGTTGGAAGGGTAGTGAGGCATCTGAGGCAAAG
The DNA here is from genome assembly GCA_025617555.3 of Puccinia polysora. Lineage (NCBI taxonomy): Eukaryota > Fungi > Basidiomycota > Pucciniomycetes > Pucciniales > Pucciniaceae > Puccinia > Puccinia polysora. The sequence continues at coordinate 12,378,761 of CM062634.1, read as the reverse complement.
TCGGATGGGGATGGGGGTGGGGTTGAAGGGGTCGTTAGGTGAGGTTTTAGAGCTTGGGTTTGGATCAATGGGATGGGATGGGAGGAAGGCGGGAGCGTTGGTGAGCAGGTGGACGGTGGCTTGATGATCTGATTGGATGAGGAGGGAGTTTGGGCCAAGCGGGTCTCGGCCCGCGCGTTTGGCCAAAAGGAAGGGGGGAACAAAGAGAGAAGGAATGTAACGCAATTCCTAGGTGATGAGACCAAGAGAGGCCTGTCCTAGACCACTGGGACAGAGGGATGTTTGACAGGACAAGGAAATTGGAGGAGTGATACTGAAAAAAATTCCAATTTTTTTTCCAGATGACACCTAAATTAAAGAATCTTAAAAAAAGTTTGAATTTTCCGCATCTAGTCCAGGGTATCCAGATTTGGTCACCACAACAGAAGGAGGCAACACTGAGGAGGGAAACAAGGAGGTAGGTGACTCTGAGGGGGCCTGTCATGGTCTGACATCTCCTTTGCTTGGAGAGACAGTGGGGAGGGGAGGATTGTCAGCCACAACAGCAGGGATTGGACATGGGGTGGCAGGTACAGGTGGAGAGGGTGTTGTTTTAGGGTCAGCATCCAGTAGGCATTTGATGACCTCAATGAACGGCATGAGCGCTTGTGAGGAAGGGGTGTTTTCCAGGATTTGCAACCCTGGGAAGTTGTCCTCAACAAACCTCACGTTTTGGCTCCTAACTACCCGGTTGTCAACATTCAAGATCCTCCAGTTTGGAAGACCAAGCTGGTATCCTAGAAGGATCCCCTTGATTGCCGTATTTCCAAATTTCACGTTGAAGTTGGCTTTTGGGACATTCACGTACGCAAGGCAACCAAACGGTTTAAGGCAATTCAGATCAAACTCCCTTCCAAAACACATAAAGTAAGGCAACAACCACTCCAACTTCTGCCTGGGGGTCACGTTCTTGAGGAACACGGCCGTCATGACAGCCTCTGCCCAGTAGGATGGGGGAAGGCCGGCCTGTCTGAGCAGGGTATGTGCTTTCTCACTAGTGGTGCGGTTTCCTCTTTCAGCCACAGCATTCTTTTGAGGCGTGTGAGGGCTGGTGACATGTACAGAGATGCCATTGTTGTCAAAGAATTTTTTAAATTCTTTTGGATTGTATTCCTCTCCACCATCCATGAACACATTCTTGACCTTGAAATTTTTTAAATTGTTTGTAGAGTGAAAGAAAGACAAGAAGTACAAGAAGGTTTCAGACTTGGAAGATAGTATGTACACAAATTGGTAGCCAGTGAACCAGTTGGTTATCTTAAAGTAGTAGAGATCACTGGAGAGGGAGGCCGGCGTGATCTTCTTGCTTAGGTCCATGTATATGTTTTCAAGGATTTTGTTGGCCTTAGGGACTGTTCCCTTGAAAGGGAGAAAATGCAACTTGGACGTGAGGCAGTGGTTGCAGTGAAGAGAAGCCAAATTGACACTGTACATTCTTCTCAGTGCTTCAACTCTAGGATGACCTGCACACCTGTGCAAGAGCTCAAGGTGAGTGCTTGAACTGTTGCGCAAGTGGAGAGAAAACCAACCTTCATTTATAAAAGAGACGTTCATCACAATCACATTGTTGACAATGTTTGCCTCAAAGAGGTGGATATTTTCCTTTGCAAGGCAAAGTTTGGTGTTGCTGATGTGGAGGACTTTGAATCCATTTTTTACAGATTTTCCAAGGCTAATCAATGTTCCTTGAAGACGTGGGACGCAAAGGGCTTTGATCCTGATGGATGAGCCCTCAAGTGTCTTCAAGTGAGCAAACCTGTCTCCTTCAAATTGTAGTGAATTTCCATCAGCAATCTGTATGTTGGTAAGCATGGCCTTACCGTTGACCATGTGGTGGCTATCCCCGCTTTCAAGGATGGCTTTGTTATGAGGCAGCTTGACGGACATTGCCCTCCTAATGCAGACAAACTCTCCAGAGGATTACCGTGAGTTGTTTGAGATGGTGTCCACCAAGGCCTTGGCAACATTGGCTTTATTGCTTTATTTTTGCAACAAGCTGTCTTTTTGAGCTCCTTGCACTTGGATTCTTTGTGCTTGGTATTTGGGTTGTGACTTCCTTTTGAGCAGACTGGATTGTTACAATTGAAGACTTTCAACACCTTGTCTTTGGTTTTGACATTTGCAAAAATGGAGGCCGTTTCCTGTTGTTTCAAGTCAAGTGTGTCAATCAACTTTTTCAGGGTCAGAGGTTTCTTTGAGAAGATTATCTCTTTGGTGATTTCCATTGAGGTAGGGAGAAGGCTGACTATGTATTTGGCCATTAGAGGCTTGTAAAGATGGACAAAACCGTGAGACTTGTCCCCAATTCTCAGTCTGACTGCTATGAGCGCCTTGACATGGAAGTTGATGTCATTGAGGAAGGACTAGATGTCCTTATTGTAAGAGAGTTCCAGAAATTTGGCATAGACTCTGGCTTGGTTGTCTTTAGAGTTTGATTTGTAGCGCTCAATGAGCAGTTTCCAGAGTGCACTGGGATTTTGCTTGTTCTTGGATGTGACTAAACGCTGGATGTTTGTGTACCCCATGTACATGGTAAGTAATCCAGCTGTCTTCCTTTTTTCCTTGTAAAAGAGATTTCTGTCTTCTCCGTCCTTGGGAGTGGAGGTTTTTAGGTGAACTGGAAGGTTGTTCACGCTGAGGTAGCTCTTGATGGATGCCTTCCAGACTGAGAAGTTTTCATATTTGAGGAGGAAGAGTGCCTTGAATTGGTATCCAGTTTTCATGGTGTGTGTTGGGATATAAAATAGCAACCTGGGCTCATAAACTGTTGAAAAACCAACAAGGTGAGTTGAAGAAGCACTCTCAGAAGAGGAAGCTTTGATAGAACACACCTGTTGAAATACCAACAAGGTGAGTTGAAGAAGCGCTCTCAGAAGAGGCAGCTTTGAGAGAACACACCTGGAGGACAGAAGAATGAGATGGAGCGCGCAGTGAGAATTGAAGGAAAGAAAACAGTTTGAATGAATTGCAAGATTTCAAGTCTGACCTTTTGAAACACCAAAAAGGTGAGTTGAAGAAGTGCTCTTAGAAGAGGCAGCTTTGAGAGAACACACCTGGGTGTGAGAGGAACAACATTAAGTCATAGTGACAAAGTTGAAGAGAAGATTAAGAAAATGAGCAATGAATACATGTGATTGAATTGAGAAGAGAGATTAGACATACCTGGATGACAGAAGAATGAGATGGAGCACGCAGTGAGAATTGAGGGAAAGAAAACAGTTTGGATTAAGAAAAAGTTGGAAGTCTCTGTCCTCCAGGAATCAAGCAGGTGGATCTTGATTGCAGAAATAGATTAGGTTTGCAACTTTGTTTATCACTACTGTTCCCTGCAGTCCAGGGTGTTCCCATTACTGCTCCTTGCGGCGCAGGACACACTGGTGTGCGTGGAGTCTCTCTTGTCTCAATAGTTTCCACATATGGGGGTCTGGCCGGGAAATAATCTTTTTTCCCAGTCTCTCAAAGTTAGCAGGTGCAATGTTACCAACAACTACTCCAGGATCAAACGTTCCAAAATCATTCCATCTGCCGTTGGGACCAAGTGGACCAACCCCTCCTCCACCACCAACTGCTTGTTCCAGCAGTTTTTCTCCCCCTCTTTTGGATTCTTTGGTATTGGTTGAGGCTCCTCAACGGGTATGGCTTAGGCCACGGGACTTCCTGCACCTCCGGTTCAACACCACAGATATTGGGCATTTTCTGGAAAGGTTCAAGGATATTGCCAATCCCAAGCATGCAATGAGCAAGGACAAGGTCTGGACCATTTCTCTATTCATCAAAAACAAGAGTAAGCTTTGGGACATGGAGGATATGGCTGGCTACAGGGCCCGGGAATGGGAAATGTTTCCAACCAAGATGATGAAAAGGTGGGGGAAATTCAAGCCTCTCATTCAGGAGAGTGACTTTGAGCAGGCAGCGGCAGAAGTGATTGCCCATGGGGGAGTATGGACGCAAGGCAACTTGGCCAAGTATATCCTGATGTTCAAGCATTTCTATGGATACTTGGAGAAGAACAGGTGGTGGAAGGACAGACGGGGGCAATGAATTGGGCGTTTCTGGGCGGACTCGCTCCACAACTCTGGTTGTGGGTGCAGCAGTACTTGTTTGAGCACGGTTAGTGAAGCAGTTGGTAGACCGGAGTGTTGCACTACTTCCAAACCTAGGGGTCATATGCCAGGCAGTGGAAAGCAAGATCAACCTGGAGGAGCTTATTGAGGAAAAGGCCAGGTTGTTCCTGGCTCCGACGCAGGCACCATCAGTGGGTCCATTGACAGCTGCATGGCCCGCTGCGCCCCATCAGTCATTGGATTTCCTGGTAAACAAGTTCACAGATATGTTACAGGACCTTTGGATTCTCCTTGGTTGGATGAAAACCCAGCCGCGCAAGATGCCGCCTCACATGGTGGAGGGCTTCTGACCCACAACCAGGCCTTTGAGTGGATTTGCAGTTTGCACGTGCACCTATTGCGGGGATAAGGGTCATTGGAAGTCTAATTGCGCAGAATTGACTAAGGACATGGATGGGGGGCTGGTCTGCATGTCCAGGACAACTGACATATTCCAAACAGGCAAGCAGGTGGACTTGGGGGCTGGTCAGCCGCCTCCCATGCAGCAGGTTTGGGAACACATCACATCTCCTGCGGAAACCGCCTGGGTATCACTCAGGATTTTTACTGCGCCTGAAATGTTGCAAGTCCCATGCGTGGAGGCCAAAGTCAAGGAGTTGGTGGCAGACAAGCAAGTTTTGGTGGAAATGATGGACATGTATGCCAAGGAGCAGCCATTGGTTCAGTCCCCAAATATTTTCCTAAGGGGTCTGGTAGGCAACGTGCAGCCAATTAGCTTTGGGGGGAAGAAGAAGGCCGCAGAGATAATGCAAAGGGTTATGGGGAAAAAGGCGCCAATACCTCTCAACCTGCAGGAGTTGGTTGCGGTTTCTCCGGTGGTCATCAAAGAGATGGTCCAGGTGCTGAAGGAGTGCGGACATGGCCCGCTCCTGACAACATTTCAGCAGGTGAACAAGGCAGAGGAGGAAGGGGAACACAAGCTGTGCCGGTGTGGTGCCCCATCCTGGACACCCTGGCCAGTGCGAAGACTTTAATTTTTTTATGATTTTTCCTTATCATCATTCATAGGCATCATTATCAAAAAAAAATCTTTGATCTGGAATAGGGTTCTATTTGGTTCCCAGCTTCCCAACTTCTCATTCTCTCACACAACATGAAAACGGGTGACGATTTTGCATAATTGTCACCCGGGGGATTGAGGTGTCTCTATGCAATATGCCTGGAGACACCCGCGCGACACGTCAAGCACCCACGACTCTGAGAATTGTCAAGTGACCCCCAGCCACAGTAGTCCAAGTGTCAGCCGAGCCATTGTTCCACCCTTCAGAATACAGCCATCCACTTTATTTTTCTTCTCTTCATCATTAAATATTTATCATGGCTCCAACTTCACCAAAACTTAACATAGTTTTTTGCCAATGCCCAAATTGCTCTGTTCATGAACATGTCAATGTGAATGGTAACCGTCAAAAAGGCAGTTTCATCTCTGCCCGCAATGAACTCAACCATTGTCAAAAATACCTTGCCACTAGCTCATCAGTTTCGCACAGCTTGTTGGAAACAGGAACTCCCTGCCCAAGGGAAGCTCAAGAAAATTTTGAAAGTGAATCAGATCAAGCCGCAGAGCCTTATATTTCTGAGGGAGAAGAAAGCGTTGATGGGTCACTGGTTCCAACTTCATGTATGGTTTTTGATCCTTGCTGCCTTCATACTGCAAACTTATTTTCTTTTCTGCTCAAATTTTTAGATATGACCTCCTTGTTTATTTCTTGGTTACACCTTCATGGTGGTATGAGCATTAGACAATGTCAGCTGGCTTGATCATTATCAATTTATATGTTGACCACATCTGAGCATAGTACTGAAGGCACAGACTCCTTGGCTTCCATGGTTCAAATTGATGTCCGTACCACTCTGAAGAGAGAACTGAACATCAAACTTGAGAATGTTTTATGCTGCCCGTCTTGTTATTTTCTCTATTGGCCTCCAAATCTGCCCAACTTTTGCACATACCGTGAAACTCCCAGGATGGCGCCATGTGGCGCTCCACTTTTTAAGAAAAAGAAAATCTTTGCTGCAAGCTCCTATCAAGGCAATTTCCGACCTCAAAAATTTCAATTGCCGCCTAAGCAAGTTTCTTCACTCAGCATACCCCAATGTGTGTTTGTCACTCAAAGTTTCCCATCCTGGCTCAAATGGTTCCTCTTGCTTCCCAAGGTTGAGACAAGTATCAATGAATGGAAAACAAAGCTAGCGCATGAAGACCCAGTGGTAGTACTTGATATCCAGCAGGCAAAAGCATGGAAAGCATTGGCATGGTCAGAGCATCCCAGAAACACACCAAACCTCAATCTTGTATTTTCCCTTTTTGTTGACTGGTTTAAACCTTGAGGTAACAAGCTTGCCAGTAAACAGCAATCCATTGGCCTTATCATGATGACCTGTATGAATATTCCACCAACTCTAAGGAATTTCTTGGAATTTACATTTGTTGCCGGATTGACTCCAGGACCGCAGGCCCCCAGCATGAAAACAATTGTGCACCTCCTTCAACCCCTGATCAGCAAAGTTCTATCTCTTTTGAAACCCACGATTTTTCAAACTCACTTACATCCAGATGGGCAAAGTGTGCAATGTCGACTCTTACCCCTTATTGGCGACACAGGCGCAACCCATAAAGTAGCTGGTTATGCTTCTCATTCCGCTAAATATTTTTGCACCTGGTGTAAAGTCTCAAAAGAACAACAAGAGAAATTATAACTTGGAACACCTAGGAATGGCAATGAAGTTTGAAGGATTTTCGATCTTTTCAAGCAAACCCAAACCATTAAAGCACGCGATGATCTTGTTTGGAAAACTGGTGTACGTTACTCTCAGCTCAATGAATTGCCCTATCAAGACCCTGTGGCCCATGTGACGTTAGGAATAATGCACAATTGGTATGAAGGCATCTTGGCCCATCACTTTTGGGAACGCTGGGGCTTTCAAAAACTCTCTTATAAAGAAAAACGGCGTCGCGGACCAACAAAGGAAAAGTCAAGGAAACGATTAAAGGCCGATTTAAGTGACCCCCAAAGCGATTCCAACAATCCATCCTCTGATGTCAGCACAAGCGATTTTGAGATAAATCAAGGCGCAGGGGGTGGGCTATTAACCAACAAAGAAATGGACTTTTTCCGGAAAGAGCTGTTGTCCATAAAACTACCATTGATTGTGGGCTGTATTCCTAGCAAGCTTGGCCAAGCAAAAGTTGGCAAGCTGAGGGCATTGCAGTGGTATAAACTTTTCACATATGTCATACCATTAATTGTGGGCAAACTCTTCCTGGAAAACATCGACAACATCAAACCACAATCTAATCAAACATTTGCAATGATGAAAATTGCAAACTTGGTCCGCTGCACTCACATTGTAGCCTCAAGGCGCATTCAAACCATCCACAGCAAAATTTTTGAAGAGAGTTATGCTGTATACAACAAAACATCAAGAAATTTTTTTCCAAATCTATCGGTGCATCCAAACCACCATTACAGCTTGCATATCCCAGAAATGCTTGAACGGTGGGGGCCCTTGAGTGGAGTAGCTGAGATGGTTGGAGAGATGCTCATTGGGAAGTTACAAGGTCTCAAGACCAACAATTGATTTGGTTAGTTATTCTTTGATTGCTTGTACAATAGGGAAATTACTCACATGTGTTTGATGACTATAGGCGACATGGAAGGGACCATGTTAAAAAAGTTGTGTATGATTCAAAGGTTGGAGGCAAGTGTTGATTTTGGTAAGTTCATGCATGGGGCGACTCAGCTGGAAAACCGGCGTCACAAAACATCGCGGGTTGTGAATGTAGGAAGGGATCTATATGAAGCGTTGCTCGAATTCACCAGGAGAGAGGTCCCCAACATTCAAGATTTGAAAGACATCCCCCATGCACTTGATGCCACCATAATGCCCTCAAAAGTCTCTGTGCTTCAAACAACCAAAGGTCCGGAAGATGTGACGGTGTCGGTAATGGAACCATCCAACTGTGTGTGTTTTAAAATGGATGGTAAGGTGCTCTATGGAATAGTAAGATACATCTTCCATTACGATCTACCGGGCCTTGGCCCTTGCACCACCCTACACCTCCAATGTATCACCAACCGATATTGCAAGGACATGGACAGCCCATCAACCCGATTCCGTTGGTGGCTCTATTTAATGAAGACCCTTGTGGGTACCTTAGAACCAAAAACCTTCTGCATGATCCCATCCAATGCTGTTCAGAGTTTAGCCGCCTATCGTTTCCTGCCTAAAGCCACATATAACCTAGACGATAATGGTATCATCTTGACCCCCATTAACCATCTCAGTGCTTTGCAAATAAATATGACCCCGATTGCTTCCAGAGATTAACATCACAGTGTTTCAAAGCATCTCAATGTTGTAAATCTGCTTTTCTCTTTCTTTTTTGCCCAAGAATTCACTCCCTTCTTTTCTTTTTGTAACCTTATCGGTATTGTTTTCCAACCAATTTGGTTCACATAGATCCAAAAGATCAACATGTTCTTAGGCTTGACTTAATTTTGCTATCCAAATAACAAGAGTTTACAAGTTTGAAATGAATGAATAGACAATACCATAGAATTGCACAGGGATAACACAGGAAAACTCTGATCCATTAAGTAGCTACAAATTGAATCTGATCAGCCAAAGACAATGGATTTATATACCTCAATCGCTATTGTAACCGCTCCATTCACACCTCTTGCATGGCATTATCTTGCTCAAAATCAAACTCGTTGTCCTTGTCTTCACTGTCATCATCATCTTCATTGTTGTTGTCCTCATCCTCCTGATAGTTGCTGTCATCTTCCGAGTTGTATTGATTACCCCAGTCTCCATCATCCAAAAACCCATCTGAGTCTTTGGGACTGGAACCTTCCAAGTCAATTACTCCACCTTTGATTTCTTCCTCATTTGGTTCCTCGCATTCCTCATCATCTGAAGACTCTTCTGGTTCTTTAACAATCTCATTCAGATGGTAAAACGTGAGAGTATCCTCAAGGTATTTCTTGTTAAACTGTTGATCCGAGAGTTTTTTGTCTTTGTCATACTTTGGGTGGTTCCTGGGAAGGAGCCAGAGAGACGGATCATTCAAGAAAGCCACTTGTAATGTATCTGGGATGATCCGTTGCTGGGCTGTTGGGAGGTTCAAAAGCCATTTCCAATGGTAAAAGTTGACCGGTAACTCCTTGGGGACTTTGGTAAACTTTGATTCAATCGGCTTTGATGGTAACTTGCGGACCCTCATGCGCGAAGTTTTGCCGGTAGCACTGGACACACCCTTCATGACCAAATCTAATTGACGGAAGAAGATTTTGGCCTTATTAGAGCGATAACCAAGAGTTTTAATGGCAAAGCAGTTGCCTTTTGGATCCCACTCATTGTCACTATGAGCAGTGATTTCACTGATGATTTTCTTGTAGCGGGGGAGGGGGGAAGTCGTTGATGACTGCAAACTTCATACGTAAGTCCCGCAACTAGAATTAAAGGCTCTGATCAGTTTGGGCTAAGAGTTGAATAACAGAAATCTGACTTACCCAAGCACAATTTTTTTGGGCATTCTTGCTCTCTGCAGACTCTTGATATTTCCCAGCTTGCTTGCATTCAGCTTGATACTTTTGGGCCATAACATGGTGAACATAGTGATTGTAAGCACGGATCAAAAGTAGGAGGTCATCCTTATAGAGACGATTGAAATTCATAAATTCATAGCAACCCAAAACGGCGATCTGTCGGAATATGTTGATTTCAGCAATTCAACAGGCAGCATTAAACAAACTTTCTGAGCCTTCTTCTAAATCAGGACCACAGCATCAAATCCCAACTTTGGCAAGGTAACCGTGGATGTAGCTGATATAGTCTTTTTGGATGTGAATCAAGTTCCTACCAACTTTGATTCGACCTGCGCGTGCTCCCTTCAAAGTGATCACATCTTGTGCTGAGATAAGTTGAGCCGAATTGGAGTCTTCTGCGTATCTTTCAAATTCACTGATAGAGGAAAAGTTGGCACAGAAGCTATGGATGTATTCTTGATTTGCTGCATATGGGACTGATCCAGTTTGGAGTAAGCCCCAGAGAAGGCAAATATGAGCAAAGAGGCATTCCTAGATAAAACAACATATTCATTAACATCATCATTATTTAAGATGGGCTTGAGGAGAACAACCAAAACTCACTTTAGTTTTCTTAAACTCAGGTGGAAAATCATTGGTTATCATTTGATTTGGTTTCTTCTTGGCCAAGGATGATGAAGGCTTAACTGGGCTCCAACCATTTTTAGCCTTTGGAGTGGAGAGTGGTTCTGAGATGTTGGGAGCGGGTTCTGATTGAGCCCTGCGGAATTGCTTTTGGGAACTTTCTTTGATGATTCTTGCACGTTTGTTTTCCAGCTTGGTTGGAGTCTTTGCTTGCTTTGGTGAAGGGGAAGTGGTTGTGGAGTTGACAGAAATCTTGTTCTTGACCTTTTTATGTTGGACAACCAAGACATTACCTGAGTTGGATGCCATCGATACCTTGGGTGAGCGACCTGGTTGTCCTTTGGAGAGTTTGAGACGTTTTATTTCTTCTTCCATTTCTTTTCTATCTGCTTCAAAGGAGGCAGCTTGCTGAGATAGGGCTTCTTGGACAATCGCTTGGATATCTGCCAGGGTTATTCCGTTACCAGAGGTATTGGCGGGCTGGTCAAAGTTTGGGTTCATCGGAGCGGATTTATTGGTGGGGTTTTGATGAGTAGATTCAGACATTTTAACTTAAATTGGAGATGGGATAATGCAAGGTGGAATGGTATGATTTGAAGGATGACAGTGAGTGGGAAAAAGATCAAGGGAGTAGTTTGAAAGGAGGAGCTGGATTCTTGAGGGTGGAATAATGGCTCGGCTGACACTTGGACTACTGTGGCTGGGGGTCACTTGACGATTCTCAGAGTTGTGGGCGCTTGACGTGTCGCGCGCATGTCTCCAGGCATATTGCATAGAGACACCTCAATCCCCCGGGTGACGATTATGCAAAATTGTCACCCGTTTGCATGTTGTGTCAGTTGGCAAGGACAATCTCTGGGTGGTCGTATCCCTGCTCTTGTGTTCAAATCCCTGCCGCTCCGCTATTCAGCCTTCAACTTTTTTTTTGTCGAGCGCGCGGCCAAAAGACCTCCGGGCTTGCCACTACCAACATCACGACTTCATCATCAGCCAACCTCATCAATCAAAACCATCATCATCATCATCATCATCATCAACAACACCAACCATCACAACTACTGATCATCAACCCAACTCACTGCCTGCCACCCATCTCAACGTTGATCAATCCCTTCAAAACTTGAAACTCTTGCAGGCTCTCAGATCCGCCGACCCTCAATCAATCATCCAACTCATCCCATCAACATCCTCATCCTCATCCTCATCCTCTCCTTTGGTAATCCTTCCAATGTCATCCCCTCATGCACCGCCGTTAATAATCATGATTTGGAGGCCAATCAACTTTACAAGTTCATGAATTGTCCCAGGTCTAGATCCATCAATTTCAGTCTCAAGGAATATCAAACCAGTACTACCCTCCTACACAAAGCCGCTAAACGGAAGGATATCCATCTCATCAAACTAGCCATTGCTAGGGGGGCTGACGTCCTATTGAGGGATAAGAGAAACAAGATGCCCATTGATGTCACCTTTGATGAAAAGGTTAAAGCTATCTTTTGACAAGCCGCCTCCTCAGAGGGTAGAGCCCTCAGAGCAATCTCTCAAGCTAAATCAACCACTCCTGAGAAAAATAATCCCCCCCCTCGGTCCGTGAATTGGCCAACGCCAATCCCTCAATAACTCCCACCCCCCCTCCGTCTTTGGGTGGGGGTGGGAAAATTTTGTCTTCCTCCCGCGGAAACCCGCGGGCGGCCTGATCCGTTTCCCCTTTCCCACCCCTTTCGCCTTTGGGCAAGGGGTGGGTGTGATTCCGGTATTTGTTGCATGCATCCCTCCATGGATGGACGCAGGATAGGTGAAGGGATGAAAGGATCCCCCCCCCTGGTCAGGCAGGCCAGACTTCCACCAGCCTGCGTGATCAAATTTTTTCTGATCACCTAAAATCTGAAAATCAAAAAAAAAATTCTTTTTTCCGCTCCATTTGTAGTATCTCTTGTACATAGTCTAACACGGCCTCCTGCCCATATAAGGAGGGGATCTCCCCAGCCTTTTGTTCAGAATCCATGGGAGTGTGTGCTTATGTCCCCCCATTATTTTGAAATTAAGATCCTGATCCTTATCCTGGGTATATCTCTGATTGCCCCCTGATCCATTTTTGACCCTTATTCTTTGCCCCTCTGTGGCCTGATCCTTATCACCAACCAATAGCCTTGCTTTTTGAAGAAAATTCTGTCTGTTGGAATTTTTGAGTGTGTTATACCACTCCTTGATACCTTTCTCTGACGATACTGGTCCTGATCCCTGATCATCTTTCTGGAGCCAATCACAATTGATTGAAGAGGTCTTATTGAGCTTAAGACCTGGAGTGTCATACCTCCCTTTATTTTCTTTGGAGTTGCATTCTGCCAGCCTACTCTTGAGTCCCTTGAAAATTGTTGAGGTTATCCTTGCTTCAAATCAGTTACTTTTTGTTTTAAAGCTTCTTAAACATTGTGCTTTGTCTTGTAAAGCCACCCTCAGTTATCTGGTACCCATCAAGCGCTTGATTGCGGAGAGTTGGGAAGGTTCATTGAGAACCTGGAGGTTGGTTGGGTTTGAGTTGATCATCCCCAATCTTCTGCTGACAACCAGAGTTATTAGCTTTCGGGAGTTGTTTACATACAACAGCTTTTGTTCTTTGAACTCTAAGCAGACTTTAACTTCTTTTGTTCAAGTTTTTCCCTGCATAATCTTGTCTCAGATAGTGCTGTTCCATTGCTACCAAACTATTATCATCTTTATCCTCTACTCCTTGATTCCTCATTTACCAGGTTCTGGACCTTGATCTCAGTTAGATCTAAATATTTTTGTAACACTCAGGAGGGCAGCCTAAACAGCACCTTTCCCCTCTACAGAACTGCCACGGCCTAGCACCGTTTGGAGTCTTACACCGGTGCCGCTTGCTTATGTCTCAATGAAAATCACGGGCAGGAAGGTGTGGGCAATGTTGGACAGTGGGCCAATGGTTAACCTTCTTCTGACAAGTCTGGTGGAAAAATTAGGGCTGTTTTGGAGGAAGTGTGCAATGGGGCTTTGGGTGTTGAATGGCAGAGAATGTTGGGTGGACGGGGTGGTGGAGGAGGAAGAGGTGGAGGTTGCAAGGGTTTGGAAGCGGCTGTTGTTCCTATTGGTGGAGGGTGGCAGCATGATCTTAGGATGGCGATTTATGTTTGGATTCCGGGCTCAAATGGCCTTCAAGGCGGAGGAATGGGCGGAAGCGCTTACTGTGGAGGAAGCTTCCTGTTCCCAGTTTAAGACAAAAATCTGCAACCATGGGAAGGGGAAGTGGGCAAGGGAAGCAGCAACCGGTGAGGAAGGAAAATCAAATGGGGGAGCTCACCGCAAAGGTCACCCATGGATGAGTTTGCCTATTCAACCGTGGGTTCCATGCGGGACAGGCTCCAGTTTTTTGCAGACAGTTGACTAGGGAGGAGCAGGTGGAGGGGGGGGGGCGCAGAGGGCACGGATGGCAGAAGTAAGTCCACTTCCTCAGTATGCATTTCTGGAAGGTAATGTGCTTTGAAAACCCTAGAAAAGTGCCACATTTGTGAGAAAAGGCAAGAGCTGTGGTTTGATTGTTTGAAGGATTCAAAACAATGAAAGGGGGTGGGTATAGATGGTCAGGTGGAACACAGGATGGTACAAGCCCATGGCACCAAAGGTTGGGCCCCAGAACAAGCCAATGCTGCAGGGATTGAACAGGCCTCTTTGGCCCATCACCTGGTCCTGAGATCCCTGGGAAAGTCCCTTGAAGAAATATGGGTGGGTAACCTGGTTGGCGCGGATCATGGATGAACGGATTGAGGTGCTTAATTTCTGACCTCTGGGGTGGTTGAGTGCAGAGGAGAAGGATTGGTTGGCGTTGGTGCTGGTGCTACGCAAGAAGGCCATTGCCTTCATACCCAAAGAGCACAGATTGTTGAAGGGCAATATTGGCAACCCCTACGTGATTCCCACAGTTCCTCATGAGCCCTGGAAGATCAAGCCAATTCTGATCCCTCCAACTATTTTGGAACCCTTTTTGGAATTGGTTTGGGAGCGCATGAGGACGGGGTTGTATGAGCAGTCCACTTTGAGCTACTCTAGCCCAATCTTTGCAGTGGTCATGAAGGATGGAAAATCACTTAGGATTGTCCACGATCTGAAGCGGCTCAACTCCTTCACCATCCAGGACGGGTGTTTGCCCCTGCATGTGGACAAGTTACTGGAATCAATGGCAGGGCGCGCGTCTTATGGATTGGTAAATGTGATGGGAAGGTACCATCAGTTCAAGCTCCACCCCAACTCACAGCTGCTAACTGCTTTTGAGACTGGATTGGGAAGGATGCAGCTAACGCGGTTGCTGCAAGGCGCCAACAGCTTGGTGGTGGTCTATCAGGCTCAGATGAGTTGGATTCCGCAAGAAGACCTTCCGTATGGTGTCTGGATTTTCATCAATATGCGGGCATCAAGGGGCCAAGGATGGATTAAGGAGGGGCGGTGTTGGAGGAGGCCCCCCGCATCTGTTGCTTCATCTGGGAGTATGCAGAGACATTAGAGCAGACCCTGTTGCAGATTGAGGAGGCAGGGCTTATGGTGTTGGGAAGTAAGTTGGCAGTCTGTGTCCCAGCGCTGGAGGTATTGGGGCATGTGGTGGCTTTTGATGTTAGAAAGATTGCAGCAAAGAAGCAGAACAAGGTCCTTGAGTGGCCGACCCCATGGATGCTGTCACACATCCTCCAGTTTCTGGGGCTATGAAGCTACATTTGCATGTTCATCAAGCCGTTGTGGTGTTCATTTACAGACGCAAGTTGGGATAGGCTGCATGCTGCGTGCTCAGCAGTGGTCAAACCAGGCTCAGCATCTGAGGCGCAAGGCAGATTGGGTTGGATTGGACGGACCGCGCGGATTGCGCGTTGCAAGATGCGCAGATTGGATTGCGTGGATGAACCCTGGATATCTGGAATGGAAGGTAAAAGGCAGATTGGGTTGGATTGGACAGACTGCGCGGATTGCACGTCTTGCAACACGCAGATACACCCTGGATATCTGGAACAGCGGGAAATACAGACGCAATATGGGGTAGGGGATGCGGGATATGAATTATGGGAATGGAGAGATAAGAGTTGGGCTAGGGTTCTGTATTTAGGGGTTGTATTTCATCATTCTTGCTTACTTGCCATTGTACTTAGGTTAGGGTTGAGAGGGAGAACTCAAATACCTCACTCTCAACTCCGGGCTGTAAGGGGGGGGATCTTATCTTATCTTATCACAGAGGATGGGAAGGATTGAAGGAACAAGGAACAAGGAACAAGGAATTCATCTTATTATTCTTTCTCCCTCTCTCCCTCTCTCTTTAACTCATTGCATCCAAACTCCTTACAGACGCTTGGACCATTAACTCTCAAACTTGAGGACAACTAGGAGATTTCCACTTTCTTTGTTTCCACACCATTTATGGAGGTTTCAAGCCCACTACAGGCGCTGAAATGGAAGGGGGTGATGTGGGAACGGTTGGCCAGGTGTGACTCCGCGTTTGCAAAGCTCAAGGAGATTGTGGGATGCAACATTGTCCTCCAGGACCTTGAATATGACGCAGGAGGGATTTTTTTGGCCGTTGAATTGAGTGAGTTTGGTGCGGGAGGCCTTCTGATGCAGGAGGAGGATGGTAGGGATAGGCTGTTCCTCTACAAGTCTGTCACCTTTACCACAATGGAGATTTGGTATTTTCAGCCAAAGTTGGAGCTGTGCAGAGTCACAAAGATTGTGGGAGACTCCAGCATCTGCTTTGGGGAATGCATTTCAAGCTTTTGGTGGAGGCGGAGGCCTTGGCGTGGATGATTAACTTTCCAACGCTGCCTAATGTCCCTATGACCAGGTGGGTGGCTTTCCTTCAGCTCTTCTCTTTTAGCATGGTGCATTTTCCAGGGCAGGCATTCACAATTCCTAACCCGCTGTTGCGGTATCTACAGGAGGATCCATTTGAGGGTGCGGAACCCCTTGACATGGAATCTCTGGTCATCCAAGTAGGTGTGGTGGAGGCAGAGTTCAGTCTCCCGCTGCAGAATTCCGGGCTTTACATGGTCTTGTGCTCCTTTTTGCAGGGTATACAGTTTCCTGAAGGTACAACGGGAGCGGTAATTTTCTGGGCAAAGTGGCGGGCAACAAACTTCTATTTACTAGAAGGGAATTTGTGGTGGTGGAGTGCCCCCGTGCCTCTTGTGGTCGCAACATCAAGGAAGGAACAGGAAGCAATCCTGCCGTGTCTCCACAAGGACCTTGGCCACTGGGGTGAGATTGAAACGCAGAGGAGGGTGAAGGCAAGGTTTTGGTGGAGGGGTGTGGTGCCCCCGGTGCGGGAGTGGGTAAATTTGTGCAAGGCCTTTCAGAGGTGGAGTTCAAGGCTGCCCCGGGAGGTGGGTAACCCTATGGGAGAGGAAACATTGTTTGTGCGGGTTTCCCTTGACAGGGTCCACATAAAGGTGGGGAAGTTTGCGTACCTGCTTGTTGCAAGGGACAATCTATTGGGTTGGGTCAAAGCACATCCTCTGGTAAAGTTGTCAGCAGAGAAGGTCTCTCAGTTCTTTGAGGAAGACTGGTTTATGCGGTATTGTTTGCTTTGCCTGATAACTATTGAGAGGGGTGCAGAGTTCCAGGGCCGCTTGATGGCACTGGTTCAGAGTTGGGGAAAAAATTTTGGACAGGTAATGAAGTACTACCCAGAGGGAACCAGGATGATAAAAAGAAGCCATAAGCCTATCAAGGACTCTCTGGTGAAGATTTGTGGGGAGGATGGCAAAGGGTGGCAGGAGACCCTTCCAGTGGTTCTCTTTGCGGATAGGATCTCCATTAAGCAGTCAACAGGCTATTTGCCTTACAAACTGCTTTACGAGGAGCACCCAGTGCTCCTGGCCAACATTGAGTTTGAGAAATTCCTTGATGTGGATTGGGGGAAGGTAAAGACCTCTGTGGAGCTTGTGGAAGCATGTGCCAAACAACTTCTTAAGTGGGACAAGGTACTGGCAAAGGCCGCAGAACAGTTGAGGAAGACTAGGACAGTGTTGGTCCGCTATTGGGACAAGCACTGTTCCCATTTCCTCCAGAACCTGCTGCAGAAGGGGAATTTGCTCCTACTGTACAACCTGAGTCTGGAATCCCAGTGGGGGAAATGTTTTTCCAACCAATGGAATGGACCCTTTTGCATGGCATCCAAATTTTCAGGCAGGAGTTATCAGCTGGAAGAATTGGACGGGACTCCTCTAAAGCGGAAGGCCGCAGCCTTGCATGTGAAGGGCTTCTTTGTGCGGGGATCTACCTTGTTTGATGAGACGGCAGGGGACAGAGATGGTGAAAATTTGGCAGAGGAGGGCGGTAGTCCTGTAAACATGGATGGCATGGGTACTTTGCTTTTGGAGGTACCCGCGCGCGGTGTGCCGGTACGGCAAAGCAGTTGGTTGCAACCCGCTGGGGACAGTGGCCAAGTTGGGGGGGCGCTAGTGTTGGATGGTAAAGTCTGATTTGGTGAGGGATTTTTCTAGCTGGTCCACAGCTGGGATAACTAGATGCCCCAGAATGTTTGTTTACTTACTTCTTTTATTTGATTAGTTTCTTGGATTGGTACTGGCTCTGGTTATGATTTATTGCAGGGACTCAGGTGCAGCGCAAGCCAGGTCCCCAAACACAAGGAGAAGCCCCACAGATGGAGATGCAGGACAAGGAGCAGCATAGGCCCAATGTTGGTTTTGGTAGGAGAACTTTCAAAAAAAACCTCTGTTTCTCTGTTTCTTTCTTTCCCTCTTGAGAGCGGATTGGAAAAGGTGGATGGGGGGGAATAGTTTGACTTGGTAAGGGGGTGCAATAGCAGTTTCACAGCCAGAACAACTAGGCACCCCAGAATGTCCATTCTCCGGTGTCTTTTCTCTCTCTTAATTTTTGTGCACGTGCCGGTGTATGGTTGTTGTGTTTGTTTGCACTGGGGCAGACCAGGTACCCTTCTGGAGAATTTTACAATATGGGACACGGACTTTGGGGTTCTTTTCTCTTAGGCTTGTGCCTGGATGTGGACTTTTGTGTTTGCTTTACTTAGGCTTTGGATTCCTTTCTCTTAGGCTTGTGCACAGATGCGGACCTTGTTTTTTCTCACTCTAACTCAGGATCAAGGTTGCTTGCAGGGCTCATGGGCAGATGCAGGATTCTGACTCTGACTCTGACTCTCACTCAATTCTGTAAAGTATAAAAAGAGCTTGAGCTCTAGTGAGATGAAAGGATTAAAGAATGAGTGAAAGGGGCTTGTAATGTCAAGGGTAACGGACCTGAGATCAGGAGGAAAAGGACACTCCGGTTGATGTAATTGGCTGAACAGATGATGAATTTCACTTGAGAGAACTGGTGTTTATATAGACTAAATACACTATAGGCTGACAAGTGGTTGAGGACAAAATGAATAAGGTAAAATTAGCATAAGCAGTTTAAGTGACATGGTAAGTGAAATGCTATGACTAAAGAGTCTGATAGCCATGACTAAACAGTCTGATAATCACAATACTACAACACAGCCCAGTTACATTTTACCTGTTGTTTTAGTACTTGAAGGTTAACAATAATAAGATCAAATCAATCCAATCAATGGTACTCTGAACTCCAGTGAAAGTCACATAAATGAAAACTCAAACTCTAACACACCCGCTTGACTTGCACTGGAGGAAGTTACTGTCCTAAAAAGGAATCTAACTCTTTTTCTTCAATTAACATAATGTTCTACTAACTGTTGGAATAATTCTACATACATGTTAGTGACTGATTAATGAGATGAGCTGAATGACTGGTAAACTTCCTGGGGCATTTCTGATTCTAACTGCTATCTTAATGATTTCTACTATTTTCTGGAAAATTCTTCAGATCAAATGGTGAATTACTTGTAAGATGCGTTGAATTTGTTCAAGTTTGGGTTTAATTGTGTGGAACAGAATTTTTTGAGTTGGCTGATTTTTGGAGTTGAGTACTGGAATACATAATAGATTGATGGATGATTGATGAAAGAAAATATAGGATGAGCATGAGTGGACACCAGAAAATCTGGCAAAGGTCTTGTGGGTACGGTACTCATTGTAAAGTTGAGGACAAGAACTGGTGGCGGTCAAAGGCCTAGCTTGAGGACCGTACGTATGTTGGATGTGAGGGTTCTCAAAATAAACCAAGAAACCAAATTGGCACAGATGAGCAAACAGGGAGACAAAAAAGACCAATTTTGAGCCGGTGATCAGACTGGCACCGTAGAAGCCGGCATAACCAATTGAATAAATTGGATTAGGGGCCATCTCAAACACACCATCAAAGACCAACTCCTGTAATGATAGAAAGAAGGCATTACCCCAGTACCAAGAAAAATCATGCACAATCCAATGAGAATCCAACTTGACCCAGACGTTGAAACCAAAAAGTAGGACACCGACGGTCCAACAGATGAGAAAGGTGCTGAGAGTGGATGGATGATTGGTTGATGAACAATCTTGTAGTTGTTTCAGAAATTTGAGCGAGCAGTACAATAGGCAAAAGTAGGCCAAGAAGTCATTCAGAAGGATGATATTGACCAATTGTTGAAACAACAACCAGACATTAAATTCAATCGGGAATTGTTTGAGGTTGTAGTTTAAGTCAGGGGTCAACATCTTGGATTTGAGTTGTTGTTTGATCCAACGCGATAACCTTGGGTTGAACTTGGAGTCCAAAAGGTTCAAGTTCTTGAAAATCTTGATCAAAAACTTGTTCTTGGACTGATTATTGAGGATCCAGCCTAGTCCAACGTTGTACAATAATCTCCAAACAAGGAACCAGATGAGATAGATCTTACTCAGTTTATTTTGAGGGAAGAGGATCAATGGGATCATCTGAACTGTTAGGGTCAACAGGGTGATCAAGTCTAAGCTCAATTTTGGTAATCTTGGATCAAATAAGGAAGAGATCATGTTATGGGTCTCTGGGATCTTGAAGACTGTACCGTCAATAGTCCTGCCGTAGGAAGATTTCTTGCGATATTTGTCATGAGCCTCAGGTTCTGTGTTTGAAGAGACTCCATGTTCACTGTGGTTCTTGAGCTCAACTGGTAATACGTTTCAGCGAATAAAATTGATCTCAGGTTGTGAGTTTGGACCGGTTGGAGGGTAGTTGTCCATCGTAGCTATGTAAATTGGGGTGAAGGACCAACCGGGATGCTTGTGAGGACAATGGTAAGAGGGAAGAGAGATCAAAGTGGGTTGGACTTGGGATGGAAGTGATGATAACTTTCCATCCAAGCAGTCCCAATTCTTGTTGAGGTCTCCAATTGGTGAAGCTAGTGTCTGGGTCTCCCTCCTGGAGTCATCAAGGTTTGACGGAGATGAGGTACTTGATTATAACGATTCCTAGCTTTGTTCTACCTTGGCCATCCGTTGTCTACAAAAGGTTGGTGTGATGATCTTGAGTGGCAATTGGATACTTCTTGAGATGCTGATGCCTAGTGTTGAAGTGAATGGATGGGATGAGCTTAATTGTCAATGACAAGGCTCATCCTCATCTCACCCCCTTCCCAAAAGAGTCAAAGATTGGTTTCAGGATGAGACTATTGAAGGCAACCAGTTGAATGAAAGGCCATTGGCTCAGGTTTAGTATAGGCTTTTAACCGTGTGAAATATAAAAATAGCTGAAGCTCTAGTGAGATGAAAGGATTAAAGAATGAGTGAAAGGGGCTTGTAATGTCAAGTGTAATGGACCTGAGATCAGGAGGAAATGGACACTCCGGTTGATGTAATTGGCTGAACAGATGATGAATTTCACTTGAGAGCACTGGTGTTTATATAGACTAAATACACTATAGGCTGAAAAGTGGTTGAGGACAAAATGAATAAGGTAAAATTAGCATAAGCAGTTTAAGTGACATGGTAAGTGAAATGCTATGACTAAAGAGTCTGATAGCCATGACTAAACAGTCTGATAATCACAATACTACAACACAGCCCAGTTACATTTTACCTGTTGTTTTAGTACTTGAAGTTTAACAATAATAAGATCAAATCAATCCAATCAATGGTACTCTGAACTCCAGTGAAAGTCACATAAATGAAAACTCAAACTCTAACAAATTCCAAGGCTGCACACTCAAGGATGGCCTGTCAAAAAGTTTATTTATTTGAAAATAAATAACCATGCGGATACAATCAAGGAAGGAAAGAAGGGAGAGGGGGAGGGGGAAATCTGCCTAAATTAGGTCCATAACCTCCACCATTTCTGACCGCGCTGTATCCAGAAGTCCTTGGAAGGCCGCCAATAGTTTGCGCTGGGATTTTGTTCCATAAGCTCCTGGAGCTGAGAGGAACCACCGGAGGAGGTTGTCTGACTTGGAAATGAAGTCCTCAAAGCACGCCTCCCTTAGCACTAGCCCAGTGGGAATTTCCAGGATCTCTGAGTTGGTTTTGCAGGGGAGAGGTGAAGCCTGGGGCAAAGATTTTATCACTACGCTTTCCGGGGATGCTGGAGTAGAGGCGCATTGCGCGGGCTCTGGTGACAATTGCAGGGCCAGGGATGGTGATTGAGGCACCAGGGGCGGAGTTCCAGGAGCTGCAGCAGGGGAACCGGGAGCCAGAGGAACAGGAGTTGGGCCAGGGGCTGGAGGGGGAGCCAGGTGCCGTCCAAAAAGTTCCTCCACGTGTGGGTTGGTTGTGCATTAGTTTACACAGACCTGGTTGGCCCAGTAGCAGAGGTCCCCTTGCCATTTGGAAGTGTTTGAAAAGTCCTCCTTGCGCGGCGGTCTGGCACAACAGAAGGGAGAGGCAAAGTTGTGGCTTTTGGACAAGATTGGGGGTGGTGGAGCTTGCGGGTGGTGGGAGGATGGCAAGCCGGGCAGAATCCACAATTCCTCCAAGATCAATTTTTCACTTGAAACCACAAATGAGTTGCAGTGGGCCCTCTTGCATGGACGGGTAGGATTGGGACCGGGATGAGCTTGCGGAATAGTGTTCCCAAGCAAGCAACAACAATGACCAGCGCAGAAGGATGAGCACGTGCAACAACCAGAGAGAAGAGTGCAGGTTAACCTGTGCTGGGCACAGAAGGTGCAGGGTGGGATCATGGCAAATTTAAGATGGAAGTGAGGGGGTGGGACTTGGGTGACTAGGAGGGGTGGTTGATGAGCATGGGAAGACTTCTGGGGACAGCAATCAACTTGGGGGGGGGGATGTAGTGTTGTATTTATAACCTTGGATTGGGAACTGTGTTGCAGGATGCATGCTCAGCAGTTGGGTAGGTCAGGCTCAGCATTTGGTGCAGGCTGGGCCCACTACAGGCAGGGCTGGCTTGCAACCCCCTCTGATGAAGCAGACCAAGTAATGGAGCCAACCCAACCAATTTTGCGGGCAGCTAGTTAGGAATTTTAGAATTCTAGTCTTTTATTGTGTGTTGCCTAATTCTTGAGTGCAATCATCTTTCAAGCTTTGTATTATTTTGTTAAGCTTCAAGTGTTATGTCTTGTATGATCTCTATAATAAGATTTTTAGTCTTATTTCCGGTTTCATCTTTATCATAACCTACAATGGGTATTGTCCTAAGTATGTTAGTCTAGTGATGCCTTTATTTTGTTCTGGCAGTATCAACTCTAGTGCCTCCCCAATCTTTCATCTACAGTGGCTCAATTCCTAATATTCATATTCATCCTGCTTTATTCATTATTGTTTCATTCATCTTTTCAACCAAATTTCAGCCTTATTGTATTTAGTATATTTAAGCTACTGGTTTCCAAGTCAATGAATCTTCATCTTTTCTTACTTAAATTGAACCGGAGTGCCCCTCATCTGACTCCTAGATCCCCTACTCTTAGCGTGATAAGATTACAATCATCATCTCTTGATTCTTTCAACCTGAGAACTCAACTCAAATTTTTCAAAAGGAAAGCAGGAGTGGGGAAATTGCGGGGTTATATGCTTGGGGGAGGTCCACGCAAGCATAGGCCCCGACTAATCTTCAGATCACAGGATTGGCAGACGCGCACGGACAGGTAAACACAGGAGGCTCCAAGTAGGTCGCATTGGAGGGAAGTTCCATGAGAAGGATGAACCAGATGTATGTAATGGCGGAAGGGTTTGGATGGTACGGGTTAAGGCAGGGCTAGTGCTCCGGATCTTAGGGGTTCTTTCTTGATTTTGTTTTTAGGCTTTAAGTTGCGCTTCTACTTAGGTTAGGGTTGAGAGGGAGGACTTAAAAACTCACTCTCAACTCCGGGTTGTATCATCATCTCATTATATCTAATCACCAAAGGATCACAGAAGGATTGAAGGGAAGGAAAATACAACTCAATTTTCTTTAGTCATCTTTTTCTTGTAACTATATCTCTCTTTGTCAAAAACCATCAGTACTGAACCTCCTTACAGATGCTTGGACCAATAAATTCCAATATTGAGGTCAACTTAGGTGAGTATCTCTCTCTTGTTTCCACAGCAAGTACTGCAAATGGCGCAAGCATTGAGCCATACCTTATCTCCTACTGCAAAGGTTGGAGCTGTAGTGCAAAAATGGTTTGCTTTCTCCTTGTAGCGCTGTAAGACTCCAAACGGTGCTAAGCCGTGGCAGTTCTGTGGAGGGGAAAGGTGCTGTTTAGGCTGCCCTCCTAGGAGTTACAATAATATTTAAATGTAACCGGAATCAAGGTCCAGAACCTTATGGATGAGAAATCAAACTAAGAGAAGAGGATAAGAGTTGTCGGTAGCAATGGAAACAACACTATCTGAGACAAGATGGTGCAGGGAAAGACTTGAACAAATAAGTCAAGGTTTGTTCAGAGTTCAATAGAACAAGGCAGTTGTAAGTAACAACGCCCACAAGCTAATAACTCTGGTCGTCAGCAGCTGATTAGGAAAGATCAACTCAATCCCAACCAACCTCCAGGTTCTCAATGAACCTGCCCAACTCTCCGCAATCAAGCGCTTGAAGGGTACCAGATAACTGTGGGAGGCTGAACAAAACAAAAGAAATTTGTTTATGAAGCTCTAGAAGCAAATCAATAACAAATTTGAGCAAGAATATCCCAACACTTCTCAAGGAACTCAAGAATAGCGTGGCGAAATTCAACCTCAAAGAAGAAGGGAGGTATAACACTCCAGGTTTTAAGCTTAATAAAACCTCTTCAATCAAACGTGATTGGCTCCAGAAAGATGATCAAGGAGAGATCAAGACCAGTATGGTCGGAAAAAGGGATCAGAGTGGTATAACACACTCAAGAATTCAGGCAGACAGGAATTCTTCTTCAACCAGCAAGGCTATTGGTTGGTGATAAGGATCAAGGTCACAAAGGACTGAGTTTGAGTATGGAGGCTCAAAGGATCAAGGGGAAATCATAGATATACCCGGATAATTTGCTCAGATAAGTGGGGAAGGATGCCCACGGATAAATTGCTTATGATGATGGTCTCATAGAATGATGGGATTCTCTGATGCTCTGATGCTGGGATGCTGGGCCAAAAGGCAGGGGGGAGCCCCTCCTTATATGGGCAGGAGGCCCTGTTAGACTATATACAACGGATTCTACAAATAGAGCGGAAAAGGGAAGGCAACCATGTGGTCACTCGCGTCGGTCTGTGGATGGGCGCGCGTAACAATACCAGAGTCACCCACCCCTTGTCCAAAGGCGGAAGCGGTGGGAGAGAGAAATGAACCAAACCGCCGCGGATGTCCGCTGGCGGTTGTTGGCACTCTTCCAAAGGGGGAAGCGGGTGGGAGAGTCCCAGGAAAGGTGTCGGATGAAGTCCATGAGAGCGCGGATGGGCGGATAGGAGATTGGTTTGAGAAAGTTGAGTAAATCCTGATGGCCTTGAGATCCACGACTGATAGATCAAGTGCGATGGGAGGTTTGACGGATCCAAGGATTTGCCAAATGCTTGCGGGTGCGGTCGGGATGGATTCAGTAAATCATGGATGAGCGCCGCGCAACGGTAGCAATGAGGAGATTGGGAGGCGCAACGACAAAGATGAAGACGCGCAACGACAAAGATGAGGACGTGCTATGACAACGGCGGAGATGACAAGCAACACGGATAAAGGACGCGCGACGCGCGCGGATGAAAGGAGCGCGGCGCGGCGCGGCGCTGCGCGCGACGCGGATAATGGAAGCGCAGCGCGCGCGGCGCGGCGCGCGCGCGGGTAAAGAATGGTTTGGATGAGCCTGAGGATAAGTTGTTCAGCCGGGCGGTATGTTTGCGCAACAGTTTATGGATTGAGGTCTTAAGGCGGCCAGGGTGTCCAGGATGGGGCACCACATCTCTCCCCAACTTACAGACTGTCCCTAGTCTGCTCCCGAGTTTGATGCCATAGAAAAAAAAGAAAGGAAAGACAGATGATTGAAACCGAAAAATGGCCATTTTGATCTTGAGAGTGGTTGAGAAAAAATTTGTCGATCCAACCAAAAATCCTAGAAGTGGAGAGTTCCAAGGTGGCTCACAAGTGTGGCAAGGGTAGAGTTTCACAAAAACAACAAGGATCTTGCCCAGGCGGTGCAAAATTGGGAGGACTTACTTGTACCCCAAATTGCCTCCACTGAAGCCCATATTCCTTCATACCAAAATCGCCAGAAACGGAATTGCAATTGGGATCTAGTTTAGGCTCATTGCGGAGATTCGAACCGGAACTGAGAGAAAATTGATCAGACTCAAAAGTAGAAGGAAAAGAAGACACAACAGATCCAGAGAGAGAAGGAGATGGAGAAGGAGTATCTTTGGATTTTTCTATTTTGATATGTTTTTGTTTTTTAATATTCTTGAGCTCAGACGAGAATGATGAAAGGAATGAAAAATAAGCCTGAGGGATAGAAGTTGACCCTTGAGTTGCAGTCTGAGGCTGAAAAGAACTACAACTATTAGTAGGATCAACTATTCCCCTAAAAAATGAGAGGAACTAGAGTTATCCTTCTGCTTCCCCTGAAAAGATGATTTGGGAGAATGGCCAGGAAAATCTCTTTCCCAACAACCAGAATCCAAAGAGCAAAGAGGGACTTCAATTTTCCTGCCATCAGCATCAGGGAGAAGAATTCTCTCCCCAACTTGATCAGAAAACATCAGGGTTGCACCAAAGTCCATTAAGAAGGGTCGTCCCAAGATCATAGGACTGTCCAAACAAGTAATCCAAAAGTGGCAGGTTCCAACAATATTTTGACCAATCCTGACCGGTACATCTTCAGCAATACCAACCAGTTCACAAGCTTGATTTCATATCCCATACACTGCAGAGTTGAAGCTGACCCTAGGACTAAGTTTGAGCTTGCAGGCCATAGCATCCAAGATTAAGTTAAGCTGAGATCCAGAATCCACAAGAGGAGAAACAGTTTTAGCTGAGTCACCAAGATAACAAGGAAGAAAGCCAAGAGGACAGGAATAAAGATTGGATTCTATAGAAGGACTGGTTCCACCAGAGTCCTCCATTAAAGTGCCAGAGGAGACTTTGAGTTCTTCAGGGCCAATTTCCACACGTCGACAAGAGACCCATTTCTTCATTCCTTCAGCAACAGATGGAGAGATCGATAGGAGTTCAGCCACAGATAGATCAGGAATTTTGAGATCAGAAATTTTCTTTAATACTCCCTCCACAGCATTGGGGTGATCCTTGGAGATGCCCCTTTCAAATCAAACTTTGGGCTGGGTGGGGGGAGGAAGTTCAGGTGACGCAGAATCTAAGATAGGATTAGAAGGTTGAGGTGAGGGAGAAGGATCAGGGTGATCTGGGAACCTTTCCATGAGTGGTTCCTTTTCCACCTCCATGTCTTCTACATCAGAGGAAGGAGGCTCAAGTGTTGATCGACGTTTAACGGGTTTTTGAAGGATTGAAGTTGGCAAGGAAGGAGCCTTATGAGGTTTAGGTTCCTCATGTTGTTTCCTGGCTGGATCAGATTGATAAGTAGTCCCAGCAAGACTAGAGGAAGAAATAGCTGGAGGATACCAAGGTTGGAGGGTACCACAGGATGATCGAAATTCAAAGGAAGCAAGAGATGCTTTCACAGAAGGTGATGGCTGGTAAGAGGCCACCACATGTCGGATAGGACGAGACAAGTCAAAAGGGATTAGGGCACCATTGGGGAGGAAGTAATTGTTTCCCCTCTGCTCTACCAACTTTTTCTTTAAGTCCTTCTGAATTTCTTGACATTGTCCAGTTCCATGGCCTTCCCTATGACAGTAGTAACAGACCAGAGTTGATTTGGGGACAGAAGAAGGAGTTTTAGGAGTAGCTAGCAAAGAAATCTTTTGATCTATTTTTTTCTCAAAGGCTCTAAGTAACTTGGTGATTTCATCTATAGTAGTAGGTTCTCAATTGGAATTAGGATCTCCTTTAGGCCTACAATCTGCCTCCATTTTAATCATAATATCGTTTGACTCTTTAAAAGAAGGAGCATGGGCTGGTTCAGTAGTTCTAGGCTTTTCAAAGGTAAGAGCAGTTTGACCTTTCATGACTTTATCCACAGTACTCCTAAGGGTAAGAAAAATAGGGAGCTTGAATCGATTATCCCTGGTGGTAATCATGGATCCAGATTTGACCAGTTCTTCTTTAATCCTTTCCTGCACAGCCGACAAAAAAGATTGGAAGAACTTTGCTCGAATTTTGTCCACTGTGTCAATGTGATCGTTTTGGATAAGATAGTTTTGAATGGGATCCCAAGACTTTCTAAAAATCTGATAGTCAGAGGCTGAAGAAATACCACCATTGGAGATCCACTGAGAAACCAGAGCATCCAAATCCTGCAGAGTAAACCTAGCCACATCTATTTTACCCCAGTATGCCAACATAGCCTCCCTGAGAAGCATCCAGTTGTGGGATTCAAATCCCTCGAAAGACTCAATTATCTCCATAACTTCATCAGAGGAGATAAAGAACCGCAACTGATAAGCCATATTGAATTCACTAGCTCCATCCACTTCAGCAGCCATTTTGTAGGAGTCCAAGAATTGCTCGACATTTGTACCATTGAAGCCTAAGTTCTTGTTCTGGGGTTTGATCTTTACCATCTTAGGTCGAACAGAGGTGGTTGGAGTAGCGGGAGATGCCATATCGAATAACAGAGTTCCTAGGGGATCCAAAGAGCAGATTTCCAAAGTGGCTCACGAGTGTGGCAAGAGTAGGGTTTCGCCAAAAACAACAAGTATCTTGCCCAAGCGGTGCACAAATTGGGAGGACTTACTTCTAGACCAAGCTGCCTCCACGGATTGGAAAAAAGAACAAACAGAAAAAGAAAGAGAAATTGGATAGGATTTCGGAGTTGATTCTTCAAGTTGGGACTGTAAATCCCAAGGTTGCTGGTTTGATCCCGGCCCGGGGGACCAAATGTAAGACTCCAAACGGTGCTAAGCCGTGGCAGTTCTGTGGAGGGGAAAGGTGCTGTTTAGGCTGCCCTCCTAGGAGTTACAATAATATTTAAATGTAACCGGAATCAAGGTCCAGAACCTTATGGATGAGAAATCAAACTAAGAGAAGAGGATAAGAGTTGTCGGTAGCAATGGAAACAACACTATCTGAGACAAGATGGTGCAGGGAAAGACTTGAACAAATAAGTCAAGGTTTGTTCAGAGTTCAATAGAACAAGGCAGTTGTAAGTAACAACGCCCACAAGCTAATAACTCTGGTCGTCAGCAGCTGATTAGGAAAGATCAACTCAATCCCAACCAACCTCCAGGTTCTCAATGAACCTGCCCAACTCTCCGCAATCAAGCGCTTGAAGGGTACCAGATAACTGTGGGAGGCTGAACAAAAAAAAAGCAATTTGTTTATGAAGCTCTAGAAGCAAATCAATAACAAATTTGAGCAAGAATATCCCAACACTTCTCAAGGAACTCAAGAATAGCGTGGCGAAATTCAACCTCAAAGAAGAAGGGAGGTATAACACTCCTGGTTTTAAGCTTAATAAAACCTCTTCAATCAAACGTTATTGGCTCCAGAAAGATGATCAAGGAGAGATCAAGACCAGTATGGTCGGAAAAAGGGATCAGAGTGGTATAACACACTCAAGAATTCAGGCAGACAGGAATTCTTCTTTAACCAGCAAGGCTATTGGTTGGTGATAAGGATCAAGGTCACAAAGGACTGAGTTTGAGTATGGAGGCTCAAAGGATCAAGGGGCAATCATAGATATACCCGGATAATTTGCTCAGATAAGTGGGGAAGGATGCCCACGGATAAATTGCTTATGATGATGGTCTCATAGAATGATGGGATTCTCTGATGCTCTGATGCTGGGATGCTGGGCCAAAAGGCAGGGGGGAGCCCCTCCTTATATGGGCAGGAGGCCCTGTTAGACTATATACAACGGATTCTACAAATAGAGCGTAAAAGGGAAGGCAACCATGTGGTCACTCGCGTCGGTCTGTGGATGGGCGGGCGTAAAAATACCAGAGTCACCCACCCCTTGTCCAAAGGCGGAAGCGGGTGGGAGAGAGAAATGAACCAAACCGCTGCGGATGTCCGCTGGCGGTTGTTGGCACTCTTCCAAAGGCGGAAGCGGGTGGGAGAGTCCCAGGAAAGGTGTCGGATGAAGTCCATGAGAGCGCGGATGGGCGGATAGGAGATTGGTTTGAGAAAGTTGAGTAAATCCTGACGGCCTTGAGATCCACAACTGATAGATCAAGTGCAATGGGAGGTTTGACGGATCCAAGGATTTGCCAAATGCTTGCGGGTGCGGTCGGGATGGATTCAGTAAATCATGGATGAGCGCCGCGCGACGGTAGCAATGAGGAGATTGGGAGGCGCAACGACAAAGATGAAGACGCGCAACGACAAAGATGAGGACGTGCTATGACAACGGCGGAGATGACAAGCAACACGGATAAAGGATGCGCGACGCACGCGGATGAAAGGAGCGCGGCGCGGTGCGGCGCGCGCGCGCAGGTAAAGAATGGTTTGGATGAGCCTGAGGATAAGTTGTTCAGCCGGGCGGTACGTTTGCGCAACAGTTTATGGATTGAGGTCTTAAGGCGGCCAGGGTGTCCAGGATGGGGCACCACAGCGCTGATTTTCTGCTTTGAGGTTGGTTGAAAGTTGCAATCAAAGTGATTGAATGTGATTAAGGAAATCAGAAGCAGGTTGAGAAGGTGCTACATGAATAGACAAGAAAGTTGGGTTTATACCATAAAGAGTCTGGAAGGAAAACTGTTTGGTTGAGGAATGAGTTGATTTTTTGTAGGAAAACTTGGCTAGTGGAAGACATTGCTACCAGTCATCATTTTTATAGGCAACATACATTCAAAGATACTGTTCAAGAATTTGATTAAATTGTTTGGTTTTCTCATCCTTTTCTGGGTGGTAATCTGTTGATAAGTTGCAAGTGATCTTCAAATGTTGCCACAGAAAGGTCCAGAAGCTAGATAAAAACAAAGATCCACAATAACTAATTATGTTATCAGGGAGACCATGTTTCAAAAATACATGTTCTATGAATAAATTAGCTAAGTCTTCCAAAACAGCAGTCAAATTAATGCAAAGAAATAAAGACATCTTTGAAAAGCAATCTATTACTACTAAAATAGCATCATAAACACTATAAATTGGTAATTGCAAAATGAAATCCATATACAGAAAGTCCCAAGGGATAGGTGGAATTGGAAGTGGCTGGAGAAGCCAATACTTCCAGTGTTTCAAGGACTTGTTATGATTACAATCATAGCACACTCTAAAATAGACTTTTACTTCCTTGGTCATACCAGGCCAATAAAAGTCTCCTGCAATCAGTTGGTAGGTTTTATCCTGCCCATGATGACCAGTGAGTGGAGAATCATGACATGACTCAAAGATATCTAACTTAATTCAAGGATTATCTTGTACTTTTATATGGTCTTTATAAACTAAATAACCATTTTCATCAATACTGTAAACACTTTCTAAGAGATTCACACTCTTTATAATTTTGATACACTTGGTGTGGTCAAGTTGAGCTTGTTGTAGTCCAGAAGCTGTGTCTTTCAGGTGAGTGAATGTTGAACTGAGTTGGGCAGAATGGGTTGAGAAGAGTGTCCTAATATTTTCAGGGTTTTTATTGGAAAAGGTGCTCCCCCCCCTGGGTAAAAGTTGTCCCAAAGTTATAAAGCATCAGGGACTACTGCTTGTTTCCTGGGGCAGTATGTGATTGTAAAGTTGAGCTTGGAGAGATACTCGCCAATTGTACCTGTCTTCATGTAAGGAACTTTGAGCTCATGAAATATTTAACAGAATTGTGATCAGTTAAAACCTCAAAGGGTTCCATAAGGCTCAAAAGGTATGAACACAAGTTCTTCAAGCAGTAAAAAATGTTGAGGTTAAACCTGCTAACATGATGTATCACCACAGTACGGAGGCTGTGCAGTTGAACCTAGAACAGTAATACCAAACAACCCTGGCAGCCACAAGCGTCTGTAGCCTAGTTGATAAAGGCAGCACTCTAGTATGTGTCTCATTCTATCTGAGGTCGTGGGTTTGACTCCCACCAGACACATCTTCATTTTCACAGTCTCAACAGGTTATGAGCCCAGAGGTTAGCTGAGCGTATACTTGCTTACATAAGAGACTTGAATAAGATGTGAATGCTTCCTGTAAGACCATAATCCCCTGTAAGCCTACCCCATAATCATGGGTTCAATCCCCGCACTGATCACTCTTTCACCTGGGTATCGCCGTACCCATTTCTACATCACATAGCAAGGGGGGGTGTTGAGGTTAAACCTGCTAACATGATGTATCACCACAGTACGGAGGCCGTGCAGTTGAACCTAGACCAGTAATACCAAACAACCCTGGCAGCCACAAGCGTCTGTAGCCTAGTTGGTAAAGGCAGAACTCTAGTATGTGTCTCAGTCTATCTGAGGTTGTGGGTTCGACTCCCACCAGACACATCTTCATTTTCACAGTCTCAACAAAAAATTGCAAGAAGTTCCTTGTCATTAATCTTTTAATTAAGCTCTGCAGTGAGCAATTTGCAAGACTCAAAAGCTACGGGACAAAAGAGGGAAGAAGAAGAAGAAAAATGCAAGTTTACCCCTGCAATTGCATAGTTGCTTGCGTCTGTCTCCACAATAGTGCAAGCTAGCTTGTTGAAGTGAGCAAGTATTGCAGCATTAGTGAAGGCTTTCTTTAGAGCTTTAAAATCCAAAGCAGCTTGTTCTGTAAAAAAAAAGAGTGTTTTTCTGAAGAAGGTCAATAATATTTTCAATCAAATAACTTTGAATTTTCCTTGGTTTCAGTAATTTTTACAGGAGTTTTATTGAGCATTACAACAAGAAAACTGTGAATATTATTAACCTTCTTCAGAAAAACAAAGTTATTTAATTGAAGAAGGTGCGGGCCAGTCCAATATGTGCTCACTCTTGGCTGGGTCCATTTTTACTCCTTGCTGATAGACTATGACACCTAGAAACTGAAGAGAATGAGTATAAAATTTGCACTTAGAGGCTTTTGCAAACAAGTTATTCTTTCAAAGTTTCTGCAGGACCTCTTGCACATGTGCAATGTGATCCTTAAGAGTTTTCAAGTAGACAAGTATATGTTGAGTTGAAACCTGTCTTCACTCTGGATCATCACTCTCCCCAGTGCCAACAATTCAAATCTAGATTCTCATCCTCCCATCCTTTGGTCTCAATCCTCCCTCTCTCATTGCTCAACTTCCCCCTGCACATTCCTCCGGACTTCTCTCACAATCCTTTCTCTAACCTCTCCCGCCTCATCTCTCCCTCCACCTCTCTCCAAATCCTCCATCAACGCCCTCTCCATTCTGGTTCATCCCTAAGTTCCCTCTTCTTGTCCAACATCCTCTTCCATTGTTCTCTTCCATCTTCACCTACAACAAATCCTTATCAATCATCCTCTCAACCACCCTCGACTGTCCAATTCAAGTATTAAATCATTCCATGCTTCACCCTCCAATTCCAACTTTGTTTGACGGCCATCAACTTCCAGTTCTGTCTAGCTGTGAGACAAATTATCTCAATCCTGCTTACACAGATGTTTCCTTTCTAACCTCCACTTCAGTCCTATCCTACTCTTTGTCATCTGAATTATCCCTCATTGTGTCAAGTCTTCCGTATTCTCTCTCTTCCTCATTCTCAATTCCGTCATACTGGTAAGAAACGTCTCATGTCATCTTAAAAAAAAAAAAAAAAAAAAAAAAAATTATACTATTTCATTCAAGCTTGTTTTCTTTTCTGCCAAAGACCTGCTGGTCTTAGATTTTGAAATACATTGTCCCGTTTTCAGGGTTAAAAGCCAAAACTCAACAAACCAACAGACCTAAAACATGGATTCAACTTCAACTGGACCAGCAGATCAGAACTCCTCCCTCCTCAAAACCCTGACGGACTCAATCCCTAGCCTTCACAAATCTAATTTCTCCCTCTGGAGGTCAAAGTTAACTACTATCTTTTTGCTCAAAGGAATCTCTCACTGGCTCAATGCCTCAGAAGACAAGGAGTGCCCATCAAGTGTGAACCTGGAGATTGCTGGATATATCCTGGCCAAGCTAGACAATTGAACATACATTAACTGTGTAAAGGAAAAAAACGCACTGAACAGGATTGCACTTTGGAAATCAATCAACAAGTATTATGCCTTGTCACAGACAGCTAATCAATCATGGATTTTCTTCAATTTCCTCAACCTTTCCTTTGACCCTAAGAACGTCAAAAAGTTCATCACCAACATACAATCTTTTCTACTCCAAATATCTGAGATTGGGATCAAAATGGACAACGGAATTGTAGTTTATCTAATTCTATAATAGTTCCCTTTTCAACTTGAACATCTAAAGACCACAATAACACACTCTCTCGGCGAAGCCAAAATCAATGGTGATTTAGTGCTTAGGCATTAAAATCAGATCAAGAACAAAGTGGCAGCGGGAACTTACGCATCTGCCATGCTCGCCAGTCAAGAACTCCTATGGTGTTAGCCAAATTGGCAAAATCCGCAAGCCTTCCACCCGAAAAACAAATGCTTTGCCCTGTACCCACATCTTCGACCAAACTACAATGGTTCAAACAACAACTCCACCCCTTGAAATCAAAACCCTGTATCTAATACCAAGGCTTCCGCGAACCTGGCCTACACCTTTGCTGTCATTCACCTACACCACATTGATTGCAGCTCTCTCCTTCTGGATTCAGGCGCCTCTAATAGTATTTTCAATGATCCCAACTACTTTTATTGGATGAAAGACGATAGCACCAAGGTGAATACTGGCAAAACAAATGCTTCCATCACGTCCCAAGGAACTGGTAATGCCACCATTCACACCAAAACAGCCTCTCTCACCCTTACCAATTCCCTTTTTGTGCCTGATCTTGCCGTAAATCTGATTTCTCTTGGTCAACTTTTCTAAAAGGGTTGTTCACTCGCTTGACTAGGCTCAAAAGGCTTTGGGGTGTTTTTTGAAGGCAAACTGGTAATATCTGGTCAAATCCACAATAATCTCCTTTACATAGAAGAATCCTGCCCAAACATCTCCAACTGACACTCACTTCTTTCCATGTCAACCATACACAAGCGCTTTGGTCATTTCAATTGAGAGCAGGTCAAAGTTCTGTCCACCTCTTTTCCCAATTTAAAGTGGGACCTAAATTCCTGTACCGCCTGCGCCAAAGGAAAAATCAATCAAACTCCCTTCCAAAGTCACATCCCTCCCAGCTCCTTGACTTTCAAATTCATCCACGCTGACGTCTGTGGACCCATCAATCCTATCTCCAAATCCGGATTTTGATATTTCCTGCTGCTCTCCAATAACTTCTCCAAGTATAAAACCTGCATCCCAATAAAACTCAAATTGGATGTCACCCAAGAAATTATTAATTTTATCAAGCTCCACTCAAATTGCCTCGATCAAATGCTTAAAATCTTCCACTCCAACAACGGCGGCGAATTTGTAAACTCCCAACTCTCCTCCTTCTTTAAAGAACACAGCATTTTACACACAACCTCCGAACCCTATACCCCTCAACACAATCCTGTTACCAAACGTGGAAATCAAACCCTTGTAGAAGCGACCAGAACAACCATGATTCACATGTCCATTCCCCTGTTCCTGTGAGATGAGATCATGGTCAGCGTGTGCGAGATTCTCAACTTGATTCCTTCCATAAAACTCAAACAATCCCCTTTTGAAATCTGGCACGGAAAGACTCCTAAACTTAAACTGTTCCAAACTCTGGGTTCCAAGACCATTGTCCTTGGTAACAGAGCAAATCACTCCAAGATCAGCAAAAAGGGTGTTGAGGGAATACTGGTAGGATTTGATCTCAACCTAAACTCCTTCAGGATCTTCTGCCCAGAATCAAAATCCATCATTCATAGCAAACATGTTAAAATCTTTGAGAACATGAAATTCAATGATTCCTCTCCCCCCCTTTCCAACTCTCCTTTTGATTCCATTCTTAGTTATGAACCACTTTCTGAAATTCTCAACTCTCCCCACTTCGACTCTCCAACCGTTGAACCTGAATCTGTTGTTCCCAACTCTTCATCCTCCTCATCCACTCAGGATCCAGACGGTGATTCATCCTCCAAATCTGACTCCAGTATCCTGGTCAACAATTAAATTACCAACCTGCTTACCTCAGATAATCCTTACCAACTCATAGATTGATCTAACATCCAGCGTCCTCAAAGATATGGCTGCTTGATGCAATTGATTCCGCAATCTTACAAAGAAGCAGAGAGAAGCCCCTACAGAATCAATTGGATGAAGTCTATGAAGGTCAAACTAGATGGCATCAATGCACTGAAAGTCTGGGAGGGATGTCATACCCTTCCAGATGGAAAGCAGGCCCTATCCACTGTCTGGGTCTATTGATTAAAAGAACAACCCAACGGCGCTGAATCCGTTTTCAAATCAAGATTGTGAGTTCAAGGTTTCAAGCAGATTGAGTTCTGCAACTATGGAGAAACCTACGCTCTCACCGGCTCAATTGTCACCCTTTTCACTCTCTTAATATACTCCTTTCACCATGCTCTGGAGATCTTTCAGATGGACATCAAGTCAGCTTTTCTGCACGCACCGCTCAACAAAGAAGTTTTCATTAAACGACCCAATGCATATTCTTTGCCATTTCCGTACTTCAAACTGAATAAGGCATTGTATGGTCTCAAAAAAGCTCCCAAGAGTTGGTTTGATACCTTACGTGCCTGGATTGTATTGGAAGGCTTCAACACCTCAAGTGTGGATCCATGTCTCTACATCAACAACAATCACTCCATATTTATCTTTGTCTATGTCAATGATTTGATTGTCATAGGCAATTCCACCTATTTCCAAAACAAACTTTGATCACAATTCTCAATATCTCATGAAGGTCCTCTTCAGAAGATCCTTGGGAATCATCTAGTTAACACCCCACAAGGCCCAGCTCTTTTACAACCCAAACACATCCAGTTTGCGCTAGAGGAACTAGGCCTCCTCAAATCCAAACCAATAACCACCCCAATGACTCCTAATGTTCACCTATCTCAAGCGTCAGATGACAAGAATGCGGAATTCCTTAAACTTAATATCAATTTCTGTTCATTGTCAGGATTCCTGAACTTTATTGCCAGTCAAACCCTGCCTTATCTCTTGCATGCAGTGTCTACCCTATCTTGTTTCAACATCAAGCCTGGTCCTCAACATTGGCTGGAGGCTAAACACGCCTGGCGATTTCTCAATCACACAAGGAATCTGGGCCTCAAATTAAAGTCGACTGGCTTCAAATAAAACGTCAAATGCTTCAGTGAATCTGACGGTGGGAACAATGCAATAACCCAAAGGAGTCACACCAGATACATCATACTACTGTACGGCTGCCCCGTTTTGTGGAACAGCAAATTGCAACCCTCAGTCTCCCTGTCCTCCACCAAAGGAAAGCAGAAGGCCCTTGTTTTGGTTACCCAGGAAAAGCTCTGGCTGGACAACCTTCTGCACAACCTCAATCCCAATCTCACTTTATCTCACTGTTTCAACATTGACAACAAAGCCGTTGACAATCTTGTCAACTTCCAATCTCACCACAGCGCTCTTAAGCATGTGGACACCCAAATTAAATGGCTGCAAGAACAGCAAGAGGCCAAGAAATTGACAAAAAACCTGATCCCTTCCCACCAGATGCTTGCCGACCCTTTAACCAAACCTGCTATCAGATCCTTGGTCTTAAATCTCACAAATTCCGTTTTGACCTCTCACAACTAGACACAGCAGCATGTTGAGTTGACACCTGTCTTCACTCTGGATCATCACTCTCCCCAGTGCCAAAACTTCAAATCTAGATTCTCATCCTCCCATCAATCCTCCCTCTTTCATTGCTTGACTTCCCCCTGCACATTCCTCCGGACTTCTCTCACAATCCTTTCTCTAACCTCTCCCACCTCATCTCTCCCTCAATCTCTCTCCAAATCCTCCATAAACACCCTCTCCGTTCCAGGTCATCCCTCAGTTCCCTCTTCTTTTCCAACATCCTCTTCCATTGTTCTCTTCTGTCTTCACCTACAGCAAATCCTTATCAATCATCCTCTCGACCACCCTTGACTGTCCAATTCAAGTATTAAATCATTCCATGCTTCACCCTCTGATTCCAACTTTGTTTGACGGCCATCAACTTCCAATTCTGTCTAGCTGTGAGACAAATCATCTCAATCCTGCTTACATAGATGTTTCCTTTCTGACCTCCACTTCAGTCCTATCCTACTCTTTGTCATCTGAATTATCTGTCTTTGTGTCAAGTCTTCCGTATTCTCTCTCTTCCTCATTCTCAATTCCGTCATACTGGTAAGAAACGTCTCATGTAATCTTAAAAAAAAAAAAAAAAAAAAAAAACATCTCTGATACTATTTCATTAAAGCTTGTTTTCTTTTCTGCCAAAGACCTGCTGGTCTTAGATTTTGAAATACATTGTCCTGTTTTCAGTATATCCTTGAGATACACCATAAGATATTTATCTGCAAGGTTAGAAAAAATGTCAGTGACAAAATGTTGAAAAGTGGAAGGAGTGTTGCAGAGGCCAAAAAGCATGATGGTATACTCATAACTGCCAAACTGTGTTCTCATTTCAGTCAAATACTCATGACCTTTTGCAATGAAAATTAGGTCATAGGTGCCTCAAAGGTCTAAATTTGAGAAATAATCAGCTCCATGGAAGAGAGTAAGGAGATGCAACATAGGCGGTACTGGGTAGGCATTCTTCAGGATAACCTCGTTCAGTTTCATGTAGTCAATGCAAAGGCAAAGGCTGCCATCTTTCTCTGAGACAAATAGGACTTGCAAGCTATTATTTGAATTGCTTGGTCAAAGAAATCACTTTGAGACATTTTCTGCAATGTATTCTTGAAGCACGACTGATTCTTGCTCCAAGAGAGAGTACACTGGTGTGGGTGCCAGAGGTGGGCCAGTAATTTTGATCCTGTGATCATAAGAACTTGAAGGAGGAAGTTTACCTGCCTTTACAACTGGGAAGAAATCAGAAAATTTATTATAAACCAAAGGTAAAGACTCTTGAATGATTTCTAAATCTTCAATATTTTGATCTTTGAGCACTGGATTTGAATTGCTAGCACAATGTGAGAGGATTAGGGAGCTCAAAATACACTGTTTGGTTGGTGAATGTTTCTGTTTAAAGAAACAAGGAAGAGGTCAGTTGGATAAATAGGCAATGAATCCTAAATCTGAAGAGAGAACTTGGGAATGAAGGTCAGATTATTTCAAATCTCCTGGCGGAAAATTTTCATCCAACTCAATGACAGCTTCAGGTAGGCTCTTTAATTCCTGTTTGACAGAAAGGCTAGTGTCCTGGGGTTGCAAGGTTCAAAGGTTAATTAATCCTCCTTGCCAATTCAAATCTGGATTCCAGTAAACTAGAAAGTCATGGCCTAGAATGGTATTTTCCATTCCGGGGATATCCAAGACAAACAAACCCCATTCAAAGCTGGGGAAATTGGGAAATGCAAAGGTGCATTTTGTCTTTTGGGAAACCCAGTGAGACAGCTTGGTTGCACTAATTACTAAATAGATGGGAAACTTATCTACCTTGGAACATGTAAGATTTTTGGAAGTGGCAACAGATTCACTTATCAAAGGAACATTAGGTCCAGAATCAAGTAGAACCCAATAAGGGGAATTGTTGGGATGGAAGAGGAAAAATCTCAAACTCAGAGCACCAAGTGACTCACAGGTGCAAAGATTGAATTGCTTTAATTTAGATAATATGTATTTTTCCTTGCAAGTATTAGAAAAAATACAAGCTAATTTTTTGACTGCTTAGCAGCTTCACACAACTATCAATTTCATGTTTTCCTCCACAATAAATACATAACCCATTCTTCTCCCTCCTTATCCGTTCTTTGTTCTGGAGCATCCCTGTTTCCTTGTCCAGGAATTTTGGAGTTTTGGCAATAGCCTTCCCTTTTGGGTTGGAGTTTGAGGTTGGATTTGGTTTGGGTTGTTTTGGATTCTTCAAGTGTTTCTTTGAAGAGTTTTCTGCCTTTAGAGCCAAGGTTGACAATCCATGGCTTTTTCAACAAGAGAAGTTCTTGTTGTGATAGCATATATCAAGCTCAATCACAAGGTCAATTAGCTGCTGAAGAGAGGTTGTCCTATGTCCTCCAACTTCAACTTCTTGGATTAGGTGTGCCCATAAGCCTTTTAAAAATTGAAATAAGAGAGCTGCCTTGTTTCATTGGATGCAAGGCTGCAAAGTTCATAAGTGGGAGATATAAACAGAAACTCTACTATTTCCTTTCATGAATTAATTATTAAGCTTTTATTTGGTGTTTTGGACTTCATTTGGTTCACCAAACAGGGTGAAAAGTTTCTGCTCAAACTTGTCCCAATTATTGAAGATACAAGTGGGACTAGTATTAGATAATTGTTTGAGGTATGGTTCAAACCACTGCAAGGATCTTCCACCAAGGAAGGAAGACGCATACATAACTTTGTGTCTATCAGAATTAAAATTATTGGGATTGTTTGAGAAGATGATTTTGCAAGGCTGTAAATAGGATCTAAGTTTATGGGAGTGGTCACCCATAAAATGATTGGGTTGCTTCATGCCTGGAATAAAAAAGCTAGGGCCACTTGGACCAGATTGCAAGACATTTTGGTTAGGAGCCTGGATCAGGGTTGAGAGGAAAATCAAGGCTTTGGTCTCAGGAGAGTTAGTGTGAACCCTTGATCTACCACAATTGAAGATTTCATTGGAAGAGTGTTTGGAATATTCAATTTCTTCAAAAGGGTCCACCAGAGCTTCCTTTTGAGGAGCAAGGGGATTTTCAAGGGGTTCAAACAAAGGCAATTTTGAAAAGGGACAGGATCTAAAGGTCTTTGGGCCCAAGAAGCGCTGGATCTCCCTACCCAATGGATATCATCATTGTAAGGGGTGAGGGAAGCGTTCCCGCTTGAGCAAGTACGTGAAATTTTAAAAGAAGAAATCTACTATAGTTTGGCAGACTATGGTAGAGGAGTTGAGTTAGTTAATTGAGTGTCAAAAAACCACCCCATGCACCATAATGCAAGCTCAGATGATTGTGAGCGCAAAGGAAGAGACTGAGTGCAAGGACAAGTGCAAGGTAGCAAGGCTAACTGTGAAGTCCAAACATATGATGGGATGACTCAACAAGCAGCAAGAGGGGAGAATTTTCCCAATGGAAAGGAAAACAAAGGCAAGCCCAATGTGATGACTGGATTTAGCAACATGCAAGAATTTATGAAATTAACTAACCAAGGAGAAAATCTTCAGGCAGGCAACACAGCCTTTTTAAGGTAATCCAAAGGTGAATAGATACAACCTGATAGATGGCTGGCTACAGCTAGGAGGCAATGAGGCAATTAATGACATGAACAGAATGGGAAAATTAAATAACAGTACAGTTGTTTCCAAGTTTGTAGCATAGGTGCAAGGCAATAGAATCTGAGCCTACAAGGACGTAACAGATGGGACATGAAGGAATGAAATTTGGAAAAATGCAACTTTGAAGATGTAGTTTATGCAGGGTAAGGTACTAGTCCATTTGCAAACTATAAATTTGGTGTGGCTATCTAGGCATGGGTGCAAACTAGTGTGAGTGCATGACCAAGAATGGAAGTCCAAGAGCTGATAATAGCCAGGGTGGAAGAGAAAGGCGTGAATGGATGGTTGACCAAAGTAGAGTTAACTGCAAGATTCCCAAGTATATACTGATTCAGTTGCCAAGATTGGAAGGTTGTTACCCAAGCCAGAGGAGGTAAGCAGAAGGTACCATTGATTTTGTGCTTTGTTTGTGTCACAATTATGGACTGGGGTAGTTGATACTGAGGAAAGGATATTTCAAAGTGAAGAAGACAATAACCCTTAAGCTTGAAGCCTGAAAAAATCCAAATCTAGGAGCTCTTCATTTTATGAAGATTTTTTCTTCAGTCAGAATATCATCCTATACTCAAAACAGGCAAAGGAATTATCAAAAAAAAACAGTTCATACTCAAAAAGATTAGGTAGATATATAAAGTAACCTCTTCCTCTGATTCCTCCTCCTTCTTTCACTTCAAATTTCTCTTTTTGGTCTTCCAATTTCTCAAAGCCTGAATGAATAAATAAAAATGACAAATTATGTTTTTCTTTTCTTTTCTTTTCCCTTTTCTTTTTCTTTTTCTTTTTCTTTTTCTTTTTCTTTTCCTTTTCTTTTTCCTTTTCCTTTTACTTTTCCTTTTCCTTTTCCTTTTCCTTTTCCTTTTGTTGAATTTCCATTTATTTCATATCATCTCTCAGTCTCTCTGTTGAAGTTTCATTTATTTAGAGTCTGCTTTGCGTCTCATCTCATTGGTTGAGTTCAAATATTGCGCACTCTTCATCCACTTTCTGCGCACCCAGTGCTGATACTCCATATGAAATCTACTCTTGGGCACTGATACTATTTAAGACCAAGACCTGAGTCGCGCACTCCTGTTCTGTTCCTCACACAACTCCAACAGTTGTGTCTTTGGACTAAGGGTGCTGTGGGTCAGGTAAGCTCCATTCTCATTCTCAATAATACCTCAATCGCGTTCTAATGTCTCTCTTCACCTGTTTGAGTAAGATTTGCTTAGGTCTTTTGTATTCAGGGTTGTCATCATGCGGACATTGCTTCTACCAAAATTGCTTACTGCTTAGGCTTGGTTATTCACGTTGAATCCCGGTTTTAGGTTACTAAAATTCTACATCCTGCTTCACAGTTTCCTATTTCATGTTATCCTGATGAAATAAATCTGGTTTTAGTTGCCTATAAATTTTACAGATTTACAGTCCCAAGGCTCATCAACTTAACGGGGATTGACACTTTTGGGTTCACCATGTCAGACCTTGACG
Organism: Puccinia polysora; assembly: GCA_025617555.3. Lineage (NCBI taxonomy): Eukaryota > Fungi > Basidiomycota > Pucciniomycetes > Pucciniales > Pucciniaceae > Puccinia > Puccinia polysora. Next base: position 12,336,170 of record CM062634.1, on the reverse strand, counting down.
AGCCCAGTCCAAAACATCCCAACCTACCTCTTCTGAATGAAACAAACTTTGCCTCCTGGGTGATGGAGATAAGAAGCCATCTCTGAAGAAAAGGGTTGCTGGAATACATGGAAAACATGGAATTTGAAAGTCTCATCATACCGTCTACAGTCCCTCAAAGGAAGAAGAGCTATGAAGCAGCCAATCTCCTCATACAGCATCTGGGAGACACAGCGTTTGACGCCGTCATCAACCCTGAGAACCAGTCAAAACCATCCCTCATCTGGCAAGCTATTCTCAAGCAATATGCCTCCCAGTTGACCAACAATAGAGGCTGCATCTGGCTGAATTTCATTTGATAAAACTTCAACTGAAACCTCTCTTCATATATAAGGGAATTCAGAAAGCTCATGGACAAACTTGCAGTAGTCAAACCTGAAGTACTGCAGGACATACTCAGTTACACCATCCTTGCCAAGCTCACCGCTAATTTCTATCACCTGGTCAACAGTATCCTCCTCAACAATGACCTACTCCAAAATCCCACCAATGTGCTCAATAAACTGCGTGAAGTAACCCACCTGGAATCCGCCCAAGCACTGCCAAATCCTTCCACACCCTCTACAAACTCTCCTGACCAATCCAGCTCAACGGCTCTACTGAAGACTAAAGCGCGAAAAGGTCCTAAACATCCATGCTCAAAAGGGCATCACAATCCCCTGGCTGAACACCCCAAGTCCCGTTGCTGGCAGCTGCACCCTCACCTAGGACCCAACAAGAATGCTCCCCAAGCTCATAACACCAAACCAGTCAAACCAATTGCTCCAGCTGTTGATAACTCTGCTGAACCAGCTAATGCGTTTTATAATGCTCAACTGTATCACCAGAAGGCCATCTCTCCCAGCATCAAAGCAACCTCCTCACTGCCCCCTGTCCTGTATTCAGGAGCCAGCCACCACATCATGAACAATCCTAAATATCTGATCACCTCCAAACCAATCAACCTCCGAGTTGGTTCTGGCTCCAAATCATCTTTCCATAAAGCCATTGCTATCCGCACCACCAAACTGATCAACCATGAAGGCTCCAAAGTAATCCTGAAGGATGTTTTGTTGATTCCAGATCTCAACAGATGTTTGCTATCACTGGACCGACTTCTTCTACATAAGTCAAACTTCTCTTGCTTTGGCAAAAGCAGAATATCTATCTGGATAGACAAAGTCAACCTCATTGGGTCAACCGTGAATCATCTCCTGGAGATATATGGTACTCAATTTGCTACAATTCCCGCCAAACCTCTCATACTCCACTCTAACAACCAACCCGACTTCAAATGGCATCACCAGTTGGGCCATCCGGGCATTGCCACCCAGAAGATTCTCTTTCCGACATCTGTGTTGACCAGCAACAACTGCAACATTTGCCAGACATGCAAGATGACCACTACCACATTCAATAGTCATTTAAAAACAGCTAACCAGCCACTAGAAACTGTTCATATTGATCTTGTAGGTCCGGTCTCAGTCAAATCAGCTGGTGGCTGCAGATACTTCCTGACAATAGTGGACCAATACTCACGCTTCAAAACCGTCTCTTTTCTTAAGACTAAAAGTGAGGCTCTCACTGCCTTCAAAGGTTTTGTGTCTTCTTCCAAAAGACAGTTGAATAAGAAATTGATAACCCTAGTCTCAGACAGCGGTGGTGAGTTCACTAGCTTTGAATTTAAGACCTATTGCAAAGACGCCGGAATCACTCAACATTTTTCGCCTCCTTACACTCCTCAACAAAATGGCTTGGCAGAACAAGCAAATAGATCCATTATCAAAAAGGCTCGATTTCTGTTTAACCACAGTCAACTTCCACCCCGCTACTGGGCTGAAGCCGTCAAGACAGCCACTGATCTCCTCAATCTTCTACCCGTGGTATCCAATCATAAAGGAATTCCCTATGCCATCTGGTTCAAATCAAAATTTAATTACAACATACTGAGACCCTTTAGCTGCACAGCATTTGTCCATACTCCCAAATCTAATCGCGACTTCAAATTCAGCACGTCTGGCTTCAAGGGCATCATGTTAGGATACTGCAATCAGTTCTCCTCCTACAAAATACTCAATCCGGCCAATGGAAAGGTCTATATCACTGCCAATGTCCCATTCAAGGAATGCAATTTTAGAACGGAATCACGTCAAACTTTCTTTCCGCTCACCCCTGAGTATTCTTCTGAACTTGCCAAACCCTTGACGGATCAATCTGTTGCTCCAATTCTAAGTCCCGAACCACCAATTCTATTGGATTCCGTTGGCCCAACTCCTATTCCTTACATTCCCTGTCCTTCTCCCAGCAAATTCTTCACAGACAACATAGTCACCTACCCCAGGCATGAAGGATTGCAACTCTATCTGACAGTCAACTACACCAACCCGACCACTTTGGATGAGGCTTTGAATGACAAGTTTAAGCTTGAATGGATTTCCGCCATGGATAGGGAGCTCCTCAACCTGGAATCATATGACGTGTGGGAAGAGCAGGACTCTGACCCAGAATCCAAGGAAATCAAGTGTGTTTGGGTGTTCCAAACCAAACGCAATGCCAAGAATGAAATTGTAGAATTCAAATCACGGCTCTGTGTACAGGGCTTCAACCAAAGGGAGGGGATAAACTTTGAAAGCGTTTTTGCTCCCACTGGCAACAAGACATCTCTTTGTCTGCTTATCTCTCACGCAGTTCAAAACAATCTTCTCTTTCACCAGCTCGACGTCAAGTCCGCTTTTCTGAACGCTCGCCTCAAGGAAAAGATCTTCATAGCACCTCCTGCCAATCTAGCAACAACTCCTGGCAAATCCCTCAAGCTCAAAAACGCTCTATATGGTCTGAAACAGGCTTCAATGGCCTGGTATCACACTCTGAGCTCTTGGTTACTCAGCAATGGCTTCCAACGCAGTAAAGGCAACAACTGTGTATTTTTCTCCAACAATACATGGCTATAAATCCTTTTGGATGACCTAGCCATCTTCAGAAAGGATCTGTGGAAGTTCAAAAGGCAGATTGAATCACGCTTCAAAATCAAGTATCTGGGCCAGGCAGCTGTCCTCCTAGGCCTCAATGTAGAAGTCACAAGGAATGGTTTCAAGCTATCCCAGTCAACCTACATAGACTTGCTGGTGAGTAGATACGACCTTCCAAACCGCAAAGAACACTCAACCCCCTTCAAACCAAATGGAAAACTGCTCGCGTCCACTGCAGAGGAAAACAATGAATTTCTCAAAACTGGTTGTGACTATAGGAAAATCATTGGAAAACAATTATATGTCAGCTGCAATACACAACCAGATATCACCTTTGCAAAAAATTATCTGTCGCAGTTTCTCACCAAACCTAACTGCACTCACTATG
>CM062634.1:12322795-12327795 GCA_025617555.3 Puccinia polysora | reverse complement strand
AGAAGGGTTTGAGTTTGGAGGAGATTGACTGAGATGATCTGGAAGACCCTGAGGTTGCTGTTAGAATCCAAAATGTAGTTGTGAGCTATGAGATTTGAACCCATGACCTCAACATTCATGAGTGATGCTTTAACCACTAAGCTAAGTGCGCCATTGCCGGATGGGCCATTGTTCCTGTCCACTCAAAAAGGGTTTGGTTGGGCTTAGCTGTAAAGACCTGATGTGTTGTTTGACAATGCTGTTCAGGCTTTCAGTACCAAGACTTAGAATCCTTGGATGGCAGTCTGCATAAGAGCGGATTTGACTCCAACACTCCCCCTTGCTCTGTGCAGGGTGCATACAGCTATTCACAACTCAAGTTGGTTCTGGTCATCTTGTCTTTTTCCACCTGTTAGGGTGTGCTGTTTGGCTGAAGACTCTTGCTACCATGTTAGAATCAAAAACGTAGTTGTGCACTATGGGATTTGAACCCATGACCTCAACATTCATGAGTGATGCTTTAACCACTAAGCTAAGTGCACCATTGCTGGATGGGCCATTGTGCCTGTCCACTCAACAAGGGTTTGCTTGTGTTTAGCTGTAAAGACCTGATGTGTTGTTTGAAAATGCTGTTAAGGATTTCAGTACCAAGACTTAGAATCCTTGGATGGAAGTCTGAATAAGACCAGATTTGACTCCAACAGGTGCAACCAGGATCTCAATCAGGCAGTACAAGAAGGATCTCAAGATCAAGGACTGGAGCATAAACACTTAGTGGTAGATGACTGAGGCCCGCAACCACACTGTCACAGTTGCAATGAAAAAATGGAAACAAAGGAAATGCCAGAAAAAATAAAAAGAGGTAAGAGAGTGAAAGACAAAATACTCCAGAATTCAGAATTCTGAAAGCAGTGTTATAGTCCAAAATTTAGTTTTGCACTGTGGGATTTGAACCCATGACCTCAACATTCATGAGTGATGCTTTAAGCACTAAGCTAAGTTCACCATTTCCGGGTGGGCCATTGTGCCTGTTCACTCACTAAGTCTTTTCCACCATTCATTCAATCAATGCTGCATGTACAACTAAATTCAAATGATGGCACAGAAGTTAACTTCTCATTTGTGCTAACACACCTACATATGGTCTGTAAAGCCTGTCTGGGCGCCAACCAAAGTTTTTCAAAAATTTTCTAAAGTGCGTGTGGCGCCTAGCAAAGCCATTTTGGCGCCTAGCAAATGCTTCTTGGTTCCCGGCCAAGGTCAACTTGGCGCATGGCCAAATAATTCTGGCGCCTTGCCAAGCTTTTTATGGCACCAATCAAAGTTGGTCGCGTTGCCTGTATAAAAGATGATTTATAGTTGAAAAAAAAAAAGAAAAAAAAGCAACTAAATTTTATAGATTTGTAAATGTAATTTTTCTTCTTGTTTTTTTGGATAAAATAAACAAAACAACTGAAATAGGTTTTTTTTATTTTTTTATCAGATTGATTGGTCCAGAGACAGTTTCAGGTGGTCAAGATAGTGCCAACTTTTTAATTCTTCTGAAATTCAACCCAATTGAGCGCTCATCAGTGGTTCTCCAAGTTAATTAAGAAAGAGGCAAGTCCCTCATAATCAAGTTTGAACCAATCAGCTTGATGGTGACCATGTTTAATACTACCACCAATTGAGCTTGGCTCATCTAAGGCTTGTTGTTGCTGAGGATATTGCCTTTTCTTTGGGGACGGACTGGGTGATGAGGATTCAAGGCCAAGGTATGGACTACTACTCAAGCTGAACGGTCCATGTTGATTCAGAATGAGGTACACGAAGTGGATTGTATGCATGAAAGAAGGCGGGTTGGTCAAGCGCAACCAGCTTTGATGGGCGCCAAGAGGAGCTTGGTCAAGCGCAAAGTTTTTACCCCCGCAAGCCCAACCCAATCAAGCCCTATGGGTGCCTACCCAAGTCCTGCTGGGCACATGCCAAGTCAAACTTGGACAGGCGCCCAGATGCACTTTACAGACCATATCTAAGAAAACAAGGCTGCTCATGGGATATAGATCTCCAATTGATTGGGGGAGTTCTTGGTGAAAAATTCATGATGAAAACACTTGGGAAACACCCATCTGCATTGGAACAAGGATGATTGAACTTACAAGTCATACTTGACTATTGCGTGTAATATGTTAGAGATCCCTTTGCACCCCAGTGCTGTCGAGGAGGTAGATTCTTGGGTGAAGGTTTGATTGTCATGATCTTTTTTTGGATTGATCTGATACTTGAATTGATCCCAAAAGGAAAAGGAGAATGAGGAGTAGGCTGATGGAGTGTTAGTAGTGGTAGTTTAACTAGTCAATGATAATTCTTGGCTTGGTCTCAATCTAATCCTGATCCTGATTCTGATCCACCTTCAATCCTCTTTCTTGAATCAAGTGTCTTTCAATCCTGGTTGTGCTTAGGAGGATGGTATCCAAGTTGGAAGATGGTGGGGATGGTGGGATAAACTTGAGTGATTAATTTGTTTTACTATTGTAGATCAAACTGCAATTGATAATATTCAAGCTTGGTGAAGTACTTTCTAAATGCTGCTGATTGTTGGTCTTACTTGGAGATGGGTTCAAAGTGATCATTGTAAAAATAAAAAGAGCTTGTTCCCTGAAGAAATGAAAAGTAATAAGAAATGAATGAATGAAGCTTGTAATTTCAAGCGTAAAGTATCTCAGGACAGGAGTAAATGGGAACTCCAGTTGATTTGGTTAATCAACAGATGGTTGAACTCCACTTGAGAGCATGGCTCTTTATATTGACTGAATACAAAACAGGCTTACAAGTGGTTGAGTACAAACTGAATAAGTTAAAATTAACATAAGCATTCTAAGTGACATGGTAAGTGAAATGCTATGAATAAAAAGTCTGGTAATCACAATCATATAACACAGTCATGTTATATTTTACCTATTGTTTTAGTAATTTAAGGTTAAAAAAATAATATTCAATCAATCAAATCAATAATAATTTGAAATCCAGTTAAATTCCAATATATGAAACTCAAATTATAACACCCCCGCATGACTTGCACTGGAGGAATTTATGGAGTATATTTGATTCTAATTGTTTAGTATTGATAAAATTGAGTTGGTTGATTTTTAGGTAGATTGAATCATGAGTGATTGAGCAAAGAGTAGCGCCTTGAGGGATTTGGATCCAACTGCCTGCAGGTCTTGCTGATATGCAAAAGTGTTGATTGGATTGGATTGAGACTGGTTTGTTGATTGATTTCTCAAGCCGGTTGATATTGAGTTGATGATTGATTGATTTATTGGTTTGGATTGAATTGGATTGGATTGATTGAGACTGGTTTGTCAATTGGTTTGTTGAGCCGGTTGATATTGATTTGATGATTGATTGATTGATTGGTTTGGTGCTACTGTTGATTATGATGATGAAGGGGGTGGTGGAGATCCTTTGAATTTACAATGACAATGACCTAATGAGACCACCTTTGCAAACATGCCAGCTTATCTGACCATACTCGCCTTTCCATCTGGCTTGAGGTAGATTGCATGGATTTTGGTACCTGGGGGGATCAACCAAATTGGTAAAAATTTTCTCGGTTTGATGGCCAGAGCTCTTAACAATCCAAGGGTAAGTGTTGAGTTTTATACTTTGTGGGCACTGATCAAATCAACATTTGGAGTTTTTCCTTTCTTTGTTGTAAGATCCCTTGAGATCTCTTTGGTTGATCTTTCCAGGTGAGGATCCAATTGGGAGCTTGAAGAGTTTTTGATCAGTTTCCTCCGGGGTGATTGATGAGGTCAATGTTGGTGGGGACAGATTGAGATTTATAATTGAGTTAGAAAAATTCAATAATTACTTGGGTATACCAGCTTCAAAACTTTGGACAAATTGACCAGGTCTCAGATTGAGTGGCGCAAGGATGTAAGATAGATTACCAGTTTGAAGATGTTTGATCAAGGCTATATGAGCCAATCTACCTGGATTGTATTTGATCCTCACCACCTCTTAAGTTACCGGTAAATTCCTGTGAAAGTCCACAAGCCGCAACCTTTGTTTATGTCCTCCACCAATGTGCCTGGTTGTTATTCTACCCAAATTGTTTCTACCGCCAGTCTTTTTCTTGGGTATGGTCAACAGTAGATAACATCTCCCCTTGTAGAGATAGTCATTCCTGGGTGATCTCAGTGTCTGATTGAAGTTGTGACCAGTTTGTAAGTCTTGAAGCTCTTGTTGATTTGATTCTTCTTCCTCTGCCCCCAAATCGACAGGTTGGGGATAGTCAAAAAATCACTCCTATGAGAAGGATGGAGCCCATTGTGATGGAGGTGGATAGGAATACTGAATGGGGTGATGAGCTTCTTGGAGAGATGACTGAGATTGATGCTTGATGGTTCTTGAGCAGATTATGATGGTGTTGGTGATTGATAGGGATGACTCTGATCATCTTTGTCCTACTTCCCCAGAAATTGATTTTGTGGTCTTGGTGAGGATGTTTGTCCTTCAGCAATTCCGTTTGATGTTGATCAATAAACAATTAATTGGATGGATGTTTTGGTATTGGTTGATCCTTCCTCATTTTCCTAGTTCTTGTCCTCAAAGTGAGTGGATAGGATGAGCTTGATAGCCAATGACAAGGCTCATCCTCATCTCCCCCACTGACCAAAAGAGTTGAAAATTGGATTTCAGGATGAGAATATTGAAGGCGGAAAGTTTGAATGAATTATAGTTGGCTCAGGTTGAGCAAAGGATTTTAACCGTGTAAAAATAAAGAAAGCTAGAGCTCTAATGAGATGAAATGATTAAAGAATGAGTGAGAAGGGCTTGTAATGTCAAGCATAACGGACATTAGATCAGGAGGAAAAGGAAACTCCAGTTGATGTTTTGGATTAACAGATGGTTGAATTCTACTTGAGAGCATTGCTCTTTATATAGAATAAATACAAAACAGGCTGACAAGTGGTTGAGTACAAACTGAATAAGTTAAAATTAACATAAGCATTTTGAGTGACATGGTAAGTGAA